>JABCKS010024862.1:0-112873 GCA_018851325.1 Termitomyces sp. DKA19 | reverse complement strand
TGACCTCAGAACTGCCTCCTCAAAGCTGAAACACATGAGTTTTGCACTTTGAACAACTGTTCTTGAAAAAAATTAAAGTAGAGAACTTTAATCAATACATACCATCTTTTTACCATGTGTGAAAGGTGTCATGTGTTTCGCAGGATATGGATGGAACAAGAATGATTGTCACCCATAGCATAGAGTTCTCAGACGTCAGATCATCAGTGAAAATGCCAAGTTTGCAGGATCAATTGTTTTGATTTCAAAGATCAATATGGATGTCAACAAAGAGGATTTGACAATTCTATTGCATAGGAGACAATTTCCAGTTTGACTGGCTTTTATTATAACAGTCAACAAGTGTCAAGGTCAACCAGTCAAGTATATTAGATTGGACCTTCAATCAGAAGTTTTTATACATGGCAAACTTTATGTTGCACTTTCTCAGTGCACATTAGGAAACTGTATCAAAGTCATTTTGAACCTTGAAAACACACCAATACAGGCTACAAATATTGTCTATCAAGCAATCCTCAATGGTTCATATATGTAAGTATAGCTTTGAATGGATTTAAACAGCAGATTGCTAACTTCTATGAACCTCAGCACCTAATATATATAACCTAACAGTGTAGTATAGATATTTTCAATAGTTTACAAATGTAAGTGTGACAGTTTAAATATTTACTTGATTTGTACTAACTTTTATAGTTTTCAGCATCTCTAAGATATACCAGTAGACATTGTATTATTTTGTTGATAATGTAATATAAATATATAATTGGTGTATATAGAAGATCTCAGCATTGAATTGTAAGAGAAAAGCAACAGTGAGCCAACCAAATACAAAGACCTAATCAAATGAAGTGAGGTTGAGTCTAGATGTTAGCATTGAGTTACTAAAATACAAAGACCTAACCAAACAAAGTGAAGTTAGTATCTATTAATTGATTAGTGTTAACTAACATAGAATTCAGCTTATAGAGGAGACTGAATCACTGAGACACATATATAGAGCCCTACCCTCACTTTGTTCAATTAGAGTGGAGACTGAATTACTGAGATATATATATAGAGTCTTAAGGTTGAGTCTGGATCTCAGCATGGAATCAACAAAATATAAATACTAGCTAAATAAAGTGAGGTCAGTTTTGGATTTTAGTATTGAGTCACCAAAATATAAAGACCTGACTAAATGAAGTGAGAGGTCTGAATCTCAATATTGAGTTAGAATAAGAAAGACCTAACCAAACAAAGTGAGGTTAAATCTAGATCTCAGCATTGAATTAATAAAATACAAAGATTTAACTGAATGAATTGATTTTTAAAATCAAGGCCCTAACTGCACATAGCAAAGTTGGGGCTGGGCTAAGCATTGAGTTGGATGTCAAAACCCTAACTGAGCACAGCAAAATTAGGGCTAGGTCTTACTCAGGGTTTTTGGGACAAAGCTCCCAACAAGCTGAACCCATGCCAAAGACACAGGGCATATCTATTAGTAATTGAGAAGATCTTGCATGATGAACTGTTGAAACTAACCAGATTCTGGTGGAAGTTCCTGAGTATTTGATAACAATTGCCCATTCATAGCTGCACAAAGATGTCCGAGAAACTAATGCATGGACTGCATGACAGGTTGATAATAGCCTACAGTATCTCGCATGATGAACCATTGAAACCAACTAGATTGGCTAGATGTAACCCGCTTGACCTCCCCATTCCTTAGTACTTGGTAATGATTTCCCCTCCACATAACTTCATTCCCAAAGATTGCAAATAGAAATATAGGTAATGCAAGCAGCTCACGAACAGCCCATGCAGCTAGAAATTCCCAGCGAATGGCAGTTGGTAAGGGGTGCCCAGCAAGAGATGCATAGACATCTAAATCGACAGACAGCCATATAGTATAGTGGAGTACAATAGTGACCCACGGTGGGATGGTGAGGAGGTGCCTGAATGAAAAACTCGCAATGATGGAAAGTACAACGGCCTCTGTGAATGGTTCAAGTAGTGTCGCGATAAGGACCATGTGCTTCCGTACGCGAATCCAGCGCACCCGGCGCCAAATATAATCAGCGATTGTCATGTTGCCCACAACGTTGCGTGCGACATCACAAGACAAATCATGACGTAGCCCTAATTCATGCCAGAGTGCGCTCGCAATCATGTTATCCTCGGCAAGGAATCGACCAAATGCCGGAAGACCACGACGCAACTGGGATTCGGCATTGGTATCGGCATTGGTATCGGCATTGGTATCGTCCACAGAAAGAGGCTTAAGGTTTCCATTGACGCGTTCGATATCCGAACGGCGATACAAGTTCGATTTGCCAACAACGCACGATTCTATGGCGACAGTGTTGATTGCAATGTACATCTTTGCATGATTCGTATTAAGAAAAGCCTCTTCCAATCTTGAACCAAACTTCGTCTCGTTAGCGAAAGCGAATGGGACATGATGGACAACTGCAATTTTGTGACGAGGGACGGAGGATCCGGGCAGGGGTGGACCTTCGAGAGCATCTACAGAACGTGCAAGAGTACCAGGGTTGACCATAACATTTGAATCCAAAACCCATAATATATCGTTGGAGGCTTGCCTATAGGAACGAATAAGATTGTTGACTTTGGGATTTATACCAATTACTTCCTCCCCTATACAAAGTGTTCAGAAGCGCCTTTCTTCACACCTCAGAGATACTGTAGTACCTATAATGATCTTCGTCTTGATGTGAGGATATTTTGATATCAAGTCCTGGACTATTGGAAGAGCCTGGTCGTTTGCTTCTGCGACAGAGAAGATAATTTCAAAATTCTGGTACTCTTGTTGAAACGTGGATTCCAAGTTTTCGTAAAGATTTGCATCCAGCCCTTTCAAAGGCCGAAGTATAGAAACGCCTGGTGCAGAGGTGGAAGTGGAAGGAGGAGACCTTGGACGTATTCGATACCTACGGCGACTGAAAGAGGCGTCAGTGGAAGATATGTGAGTGACATGTGCCATGCGTACGCAGCCCAGCAACCCAAGAGACCAAGAGTCCATAGGCACAAATACCAAGCTACACCAACCAAGGACAATCCGAGAAATAGCAGATCAAGATTGTCCTCATACGACATGTGCATGAATCGTCCTTTTGTTCAACGTGGTTTCTCATTTACTTACATAATAAGTACTTACAGTGTCACAAACGAAGTATTTAATGGACTTTTTTGGGTTGGTCGCTTGTAACACAGTGTCTTAAAAGTGGAGACGGATCGAGCAGCATTTAGCCACTCACGATTCGGGCCGCTACATTAAACATAGGTGGAAAAGGTAAAAATCTCTTTTAATCGACTCGAAGGGTACTCCAAGCTACCAGGGAGCGGAGGCTAGTATAGAGTGACACTGATACCTCTTTCTATACAAGTCTGTAGACACTCTGAAAGTCCACGTAGACATGATGTCATGTCCGCACCAATCCAGATATAAGCATGATCTCGATGTACCTTTCAGAAGACAAAATCGGATCACCATGAAACCCATGCATTGACTGTAATCATATTCACTTACTGAGAAGTATCTGCATTACGGAGCTCGGAGTTTGACACGATCCGAGCCTCGGTCCACCCCCCTCATTCCTTCTTTCTCCTTGTCTTTAGTATACATTGACCTACTCTATCGCCGTCGGGCTAATGGAACGTGTCAAGCAACTCGCAACTCATCTCCATGGTTTCTCATCAGGGCGTGCAGCTTTGGAACGCAAGAGCCTCGATGATGTCGTCATCACAATGGCCATTCGCTCTCCACTTTGCAAAGCAAAAAAGGGAGGCTTCAGAGATGCAAGGTCCGTCAGCTATCTGTTGTGAGAGTCACAATACAAAGATTGTTTTGTCTCACAGAACGGATGAGCTTCTGCTCGAGATGTGCAAAGTGCGTACACCAGTCGGTATTTCCCTCGTGATTTCCAACACAGTACAATGTCCAGCAATCTATCGCATGCTCTGGGATTGACCCATCTCTTGTCGGAGATATCTGTGTTGGAACTGTCCTCACTCCTGAAGCCATGTATGTTGCTCGAGCTGCAGCAATAGCGGCTGGTTTTCCGGACACAGTTCCGGTGCAAGTAGTCAATAGATTTTGCTCCAGTGGTCTCATGGCGATCACAACAATTGCCAATCAGGTTCGTAGCGGACAGATTGAGATAGGCCTTGCTATTGGGGTGGAGAGTATGTCCGAAAAGTAGGTCCTAAAGCCGTCTGGTGTGGATAAGTAACTAACACGGTTTCCAGCCCCGACAAGGGCGGCCCATCACAGAGTGAATTGATATCGGTTAATCCAGCAGCGAAAGACTGCAAAGAGCGTATGGGGTGGACTAGCGAGAACGTAGCAAGTGACTTCAACATTACTCGTGAAGAGCAGGACGATTATGCTGCAACTTCTTTCCAACGCGCTGAGAATGCGCAGAATGCTGGCTATTTTGCAAGCGAAATAGTCCCATTCAGTGTTTTCCAGAAAAATCCTGTAACTGGAGAGCGCAAGTTAGTCGTAGTCAATGTGGACGATGGTATACGGGCTGGTACGACTAAGGAAAGTCTTGCGAAGATCAAGCCCGCGTTTCCGCAGTGGGGGAATTCAACGACCACAGGGGGTAATGCAAGCCAAATTACAGATGGTGCTGCTGCGGTTCTGTTGATGACACGCAGGAAGGCCGAAGAGCTGAACCTGAAGATACATGCAAAATATCATACGACGACCCTTGCGGGTCAGCGAAGTTTCTCCCATCTGCTGCCTTTCTGACTTTTCATCTAAGGTGTACCCCCGCGCATTATGGGTGTTGGGCCTGTTTATGCTATTTCCAGGGCCATGAAAGACTGCAATATCGCTCTTCACGACGTAGATTTGTTTGAAGTCAAGCTCTTCCTTCTTGACACCTGTACGATGCGAATATTAACCAGTTGACCACCTCAGATCAATGAAGCTTTTGCATCTCAGTGTGTCTATACTATCAAGAAGCTCGATTTACCAAGGTATCCTGTTGTTACATACTTTTCTGGAGATTTAATGACGGTTCGTATGCAGGGAAAAGGTAGAAACCAATCTTGGCTAAGCTGTTTTAAGCCAATGATTCATCGAACATAGGTTAATGTCAATGGAGGGGCAATCGCTTTTGGACACCCTTTAGATGAGTTCTGTCTTCATTATACTAGAACATTCTTGATAACATTCTTTCCCGTCTTGCACGCTGTACTGGAGTTCGACAGGTCGTCACCGGACTTAATGAGCTTTCCCGGAGGAATCAAAAGGTACATTTTTGACAACATTTGGCATTTTTAGCTGTCTATTTATAGAACACTGTTATGGTAAACGCCAGATCCTCGTCACTTCAATGTGTATCGGCACTGGAATGGGGGCCGCAGGAGTTTTTGTACGGGACTAATCGCACATGTCTCTCAGTGTATCTCTTTGCATTCCCGTACAATCATATTTTTAGTCGTGAAATCACTGGAAACGAGACATCATGCATCGTTATCCAACACCGGTCGACGCATAAAGGAACAATCAGGGCTAGGACCCAAACATACATACAGTCGCGTAGGCACTACGGATATTTCGATGCAAGGCAGCCTTGAATGGGAAAACTTGACCTCATTCTTAAGGATCGGTCACCACTGTTGAGACAAAGCAGATATCAAAAAAGCCATTTTTCCCACACTAGTCGGTAACACTGCTCGAAAGTGTGTATCAACCACGTGTCAAACTTTTCCTTTCCCTCTTTCTTCCATATCACCTTATATAGTCTCACTTCCGCCTGTCTTTCCTTTAATTTTCCCACCTCCTCACCCAGCATGCCCGCCAGCTACGATGCTGTGGGTAATAACCCTTCGCCTTCGCCGTATGGCGCGGGCGATCCCTACTATAATGAATCTTCCGGCTACATCACTCCTCATCCAGCGAAGAAACGCATGAGCAACTGGATAAAATTTGGCGTGCCTATTCTAATTATCGTGATCATCGCAGCCGTTCTTGGAGGTGTTTTGGGCTCAAGAGCTTCCAAGACGGACGCAGGGTCTAACACCAGCAGCAGCAGTGCAAAAGGCGAAGCAGCAGCAAGTTCTATGGCCAGCGTAAAGCTTGAAGTCGGCAGATTCGCAACGGCGACCAACAGTGAATTTATGATGCCCATTTATCCGTCAACGGTAAGTTACGGAGGACAATACCAATCTCCCACCGAGTCTAAAGCTTGACTATTAGACAAATACAGCAGCGTTCACTTCTCCCACATTCACTACCACCACCAACAATGCCCTCGCTTGGCCAGCAGATCCTTTCCAGCCTTCAAAGCCCGATGCAACTACCCCTCGTCCTGATCGCCCTCGCCTTATCGCACCTGCTTATAAATGGCAAGCCTTGCCCACCCTCATCAAAGCAGATCCTTACCTCAAAGGGTGGAATGACACTATTTTCGGTAACGCATCCGAATATTATTCATTGCCACCTGTTAAATATAACCTGGATGGCGGTAATGGTATACTGGACAATTCTCGTGAAATCAAGATGAGAATCAAGGCTTTCGCCTACGTTTACCACATGACCAACGATACGAAATGGGTAGATCGCACTTGGGCCGAACTCCAGGTAAGTTGTTTAACCCATACACTATCGTCGTTCCTCAAACCAAGAGCTTAGAATGCTGCCGGCAATGGGACGTCTTCATTTGGCTCAGATCCCGACAGATGGAACTCTGGACATTTCCTTGACACCGCCGAAATGACTGCAGCTTTCGCCATTGCTTATGACTGGCTCTATTCGCAATGGAGCGAGGAGCAAAAAAGCCAAATCAGATTCACCTTGATCAAATATGGTCTTCATTACGGCGTCACCCCCAATCCAGCTGCACTTTGGTGGCAAACCAATACTACAGGAAACTGGAACTGTGTTTGCAACGGTGGTCTGACATTGGGAGCTCTCGCGATCCTAGGTGACGATACGTCCGGGATTGCCGAGCAGGTTCTCGGGCAAACCATTCAGGATGCATTGCAAAATTGTGCGCTCGCCGTTTCCGACGATGGCACTTGGTCTGAAACTGCCAACTACTGGTATTTCGGCACTACCGGGCATGCAGAGATGTCATCGGCCCTTCTGACTGCTACCGGGTCTGATTATGGCCTCCTTGATGTCAACTCTGACTTTTTGAAGACGGGCAACTACCACATGTATGTGGCTGGCGCGACGTCCCTTTTCAACTATGGTGACCACGGTCCCAACAAATTCTCTACCACTGCAAATTCGATGTTTTTCTACGGTGATCATTACAGTAAGCCACAGTACATGCTCTATCAACGCGAGCAATATGATGCTGCGGAGCCTTGGAGCATGTTCTGGTATGACCCGACTGTATCAGGTGCTTTCTGGAATGGTGCTGCACTGGATCAGTTCTTCGACAATGGTCTTGACCAGTGGGCGTCAATGCGGAGCAGCTGGACCGCTTCTGATGCACTATATGTTGCTGTAAAGGCTGGAAAGAATCAAGGCCACCAGACACACAACGACCTGGATGCTGGTGACTTTGTACTTGACGCACTAGGTACACGCTGGGCTGGCGAGCTCGGATCAGGCGACTACAATTCCCCCAACTATTTCAGCAATGATACACAGGACAGCGATCGTTGGTTGTACTATCGAAAAATGACGGAGGGGCAAAATACAATCTTGATCAATAAATCAAATCAAAATGTGGCTGCGGCGCCTGTCGTGGACCATAAGACTTCTGGTACTACCCAGGGGTCAAGCACGGTTCTCAATATTCCCAAAGATTCCACTGCTTACTGGGTTGCCGACCTCTCGACCGCTTACTTCGATGGGTACAATGATTCAGTTTTATTCAGTGTCCAAGGCTAAATGCCGTTCTTTTAGGACCAGTGTCAAGCGAGGAGTTCGCTTACTCAATGGACGAAAGCAGGTGCTGATCCAGGACGAAATTCAAGCGTCGGCGTCAATACAATGGCGCATGCACACCAATGCTACGGTCAATATTGATGCATCGGGCACCAGTGCCACTCTCAGCCTTGACGGGGAGACTTTGATCGTACAAATGCTTGCGCCTCCAAGCGGTGCCAAATTCTCTACGTCCGAGGCTGTAAGATTCGCGTCAGATCCCACTCCGCCTGTCCCCGATCAGCCGAATCCGGGCGTGACAGTGCTTATCATTGAGCTTCCTGCTGGGTCGTACACACTGCAAACGTTGTTCAACCCGCAGTGGAGCGGGATGTCAGCCAGTGACTTTGTGACGCCGCCGACTGTTGCGCTGGCCCAGTGGAGTTTGACCAGCCATGATAGCTAGATACCCTTTCTGTGCTCATGGACACGACATTATATATACGATACTTAGCACGTGTAGTGGACATCACAGACTATGTTACGGACATACTTGACGGGCGGCCGCGGCTGTCAATTGTTTTATTTACAAAATGATGGTTACTGGATTAACCATTTGGACACAAAGGGACGAACACAAAAGGGCCAACATTCATTCTTTCAAACGACGACGTCGAGGAGCTTGAAGCCCCTCCGTCTGCTGGCGCCATGTATCTGACTACCAAAAAAACATTTACCCTCACGCTCCTTGTCTCTGCTGCCCTCGCAAACGCCCACATCCACCAACGCGACCACGTCAACCTCAACCGTCTTATCAAGAAGCGCGCCCCGCCTCAGAGCGACATTCTTCTCTCCGTCTCCCCTGTTGCTGGAGCCGCTCCTGCCGTGCCCACTTCCTTCTCATTGTCCTCATCTTCATCAGACACCGCTTCAGTGACCTCTACCTCCGTGTCGTCTACCTCCGTTCTTCTTTTTACCTCCTCCACTTCCCACTCATCTTCCGCCTCCGAGTCCTCGGTGAGGGCTACTTTTTTTGCTTCTCCTTCCACCGTCCAACTTACATTTTTTCAGACTTCTACGACTAGTTCGGTCAGCGATACAAGGAGCTCCGCGTCCGAGTCGAGCACGTCCACGTCAAGCTCCGTATCTTCAACACCGTCCTCCACTTCGACCACTTCGACACCAAGTGTCGTTGTGGTCACCACATCAGAGCAAGCATCTTTCACTAGCATTCCTCAACCTGCAACAACTACCATTCCTTCAAAGGGTGTCGTTACCCTTACAAGTTCCGTCGATCCCTCCCAATCGGCTACTGTAGTTCCCCAGACTTCTGCTAATACCTCCGCCCCTAAGAGCACCGCAGTTACCGCACTTATCGTTGTGGGATCGTCTGTTGCCGCCATTGCCATTCTATGGACTGTCTTCCGCAAGTGGAAACTCGGCCACTCATCCAAGTTCGATGAGCGTCTTCAGCCGATCGATTGGCGCCCTACCACTGATGATGATGGAGCTCTTCCTGGCCATCACCGTCGTCATTCCGGTGCATCCTCCTTCCGCTCGGCCGGTCACCTCCCCTCAAATCACGGTCACGGCCCTTCCAACACTGGACACGATTCACCGTCTTCCTATGTCCTCCCCGACCACGACTTCACTGCAGGCCCCGCCCACCTTGCTCCAGTCGGTGGCTACGCGGATCTTGCACGTGGACCCAGCCCCCAGCCACAGATGAACCAGGCTGGTGGTGCTACCTTGACTCGGCCGGCTTATGACGTTGGTGTTCCTCTCCACCATCAAGGGTTTGGCTCTCAGGATTCTTACGAATTTGGAACTTCGAGGAGATAACGAGTATATTATGTTGTGGGTGAGAACCACACCTCCACGACCCCTTCCTGATGCTCAATTGCCTGGGCAAAGTCGGCATCTTTTCCTCTATCATAGGCCTTCTTAGCTTTTGGTCAACTTACCGTTTATAACCAGTGCTGCTGGATGCGCCCATTTTACGGCACTTTTTTCACAAGTTTCTATTTTACTTTCACACTCCCATGGATGAGACTTAATGTCACTATCCCTGCCATACCCAGATTTTGTCATACACATTAAAATTTTAGCACTTGAGACAACGAACAAACACCATCGATGAGATTCAAAGGTCCATCAAAGGGAGTAGTATCTTATTTTATTCATGTGAGAACGGTTCCGGACCAAAGGGACGGGATCTCGTTCTCCGACTCTCCTGCACTTGATATACAATAGCGCATATCGGTACAAGAAAAACTACATAAGCCCACCACCAAGTTTGAATATGATTCCAAGGACTTGTTGCATTTTTCTGTTCTTCAGGTCCAAATGGTCTGTCATCGACCACGAGTAACGTCCGTTCAAACAATCCTTCCAGTCCTGTCGCTTTTTCAGGAGGGAAGAATCGCTGTGGTCGCAACCAAGAAGCGTCATCAGCTCGTGGCTTGGATGTGTCCGTTGGTGTCCAGTCCATCTCGTCGACATCGTGTTCTTGGGAAGGATTCGTGGAGGAAGCCGCAACAGAGAGGGAAGGTAAGCCAAAAACTGGGCTGACGGCTGTCATCACAGGCTTTGACGACAACGACAAGCCTGCAAGTAAATCTGGATTTTGGGTAGTGCTTTCGCGGGTGCCAGGATGCGGTGTGGTAGATTGAGAGAGAGATGCCTTATGTGCGTTGGTATCGAGAAGACGTATGGTTGGAGGCTGATGAAGACGAATGACCCTAAAAGATATTATGAATGCCTGAAGATTAATGTCAAGTCGGGTGTGTAATGAAGCAGAACGAGGTTTCGCACCGTTAGCTCGAGTGATAAACAAAAGATAAAGTATGAACGGTTGTTCGATGGTGACGATATTGGAGAGTTCCAATCAGGTTTGTACCATCCCCAGGCATAAACGAAGGACGTAACGAGCCTTGAAAGCCAGGCAGTCATTTGCATTTTCTGTACAATGTCATAAATCAGGAGTACACAGATAGATATATAAGTAGACTTGCAATATATCTGCCCTTACCACGAACCCGGACGTCACGGCCCTGCCTCTTTGCTCGTTGCAAAGATGAGTACGTTGGATCCCAGACTGTCCATAGTAAAGACAAAAAGACGATGCCGGGTAATATTGGATGGAACATTGTTAACGGTGATTGGATCGCCAGAGCACCTAGTGGGATTCTTTATACATAAGACTGGTGGCGATATAAGGATACTTGCCTGCAAGATTGCACAGGAATGCAGATATGAATGTAACCGCCCAAAGACAACCCCTCAACCTCCAGACGATAATCTCTGTCGTTGCTTTCTCTGGTTCGCTGTACCCCTCCGAAACGCGTCGCTGGCGTTCCTTACCTTTGCTGTCATTGAGCCAAGTGCCAAGTGCTTTTGTTCGTGCCATATGGTCTTTCTGGCGTATCTGATCCTCCACCGCCGGGGAACAACTATCACACACAGGTGGATACCTAGCATGAAGGGACTCTCTATACTCTTTGAGCGAGGCAAGGCGCGCTGGATACTCAGGGTCCTGCAGATAGATCTATCAGGCACAAGTGACTCAGTCAGTGATTCACGTACGTTGGGGTGTGGTAAGAAATTGGACATGAGATTGACAATCAATAACTGGTTGGACTGACAAGTATGGCAGAAGGGACCGGGGCCGTACATCGTAGGGAGTTGATCACGACTAGTGGAGGCTAAACGGAGACTATTAGAGCAAGGCGAAAGGCGGGCAGAGGGAAGATACCTCGCATGGCAAAGGAAGTCGCGTTCAAAGACTCGGCATGCATGGCAGGTTCTTCTGAAATTATCTCGCCATTGTCATCGTACCTGTTCCAGCAGCCGCATGTGGAACAGCGGAAGGCAAAGGGGTTCTGTGGAGGGTTGGAAGGGGATTGACAAAAATAGCAGATAACACTGCTGTGGCGACGAAAGAGAGAAGGCATCCCTCGCGACCTCTGGAGTCGCCCCGACCAACCTTGGCCGCTTGTTTGTACAAGTTTGGTCGCGTCCATGTCCGTCGTCGCTCCCGCACCATCAAGCAGCAGGGGCGAGGTCGTCCTCCAGCCCAATTATTTCACCTCCTCCATATTCGTCAAGGCTCTCCGAGAAGACATAACCACTCTCATCCATTCTTACCATGACCTTTACACCAAATCTCCCCCAGCATATCCCTTTTCTCTCTTCAAACAACTTTGGTCTACGCTAGGATGGAGGTGGATACATCTCATGGTTTTCGACGATCGTCCTCGCGAAATGTTTCTGAACGTTGTACATCGCCTCTTTCTCGGTGTGCATTCTTCTTCCTGCCTGACGTCTGTCCTGACTCCCGATCACTTCTAGAACGCATGGTCAGAACAGAAGCTCCTTTCACCAGAGCTGTCGCATTGTTTGGATTGTACACATTTTTTTCGACTCAGCCTCGGGGCACTGCACCTCCGCTTTATAGTCTCGCCCATATACCTATTCCTCTAGGTCTGGACATCACTGTGCCCGATTGAGGCCGTCCCTCTGAATATTTCCATAGATCAGTTTATCGCATTGAAGGCCTTGCCAAACTCTCTGAATGCCGACCACCTACAGCCACTTCAACCTCACGCTTCTTACGTCTTATCTGTCCTCCTCAAGGGCAAAGTCTTCTTTCTCGTTCCGGAGTCAGGTTTCAGATCTTTGAACCCGAGAAATCTTCCTCGAGAGAACTTCATTGAGGGATCAGTATTGCCGTTGGACATTAACGCGCCAAAAAAGAAAGGGAGACCTACCAAACGCGACAAGATGAAGAAAGCGAAATTGGATTTGGACTCACTGGATAAGTGGTTGTACGATACCTCTTTCCCTCTGTCGACTACTGCTGCTTCATCGTTATCATCGTCGCTCGGGCCTTCCTTCGGTCATAGTCCTGATGTTGAAACGACGTTGACACAATATCAAAATGAAAAAGCACATATACTAGACGTTGTTGGCCCCCAAACGACTCTCGCGGCCTCGTCGTCCCATGCAAATTTAACTGTTGTTCAAAAGTCAAATCAATTCATACTGGAAAGGCTGAAGACAGCGGAAGGCTTCTTCTCATCGGAATCCATCCTAGGCGATCAATCAACCGGTGTTTCGCGAGTAGAGCGAGCTGTAAACGAACTTGGTGTGGTGAATTCTGTGGGTCGCTTGGGTGGAGCCCTGAATTTGTTGGAGGGCGCCGGGAAAACACAATTCTAAGAGCAGCTGTCTTCAGCTTCATGACTGGAATCTTGGTTTTGAATTGATCCCACTACCCATATCGGATGATGCTTCATGATATGTATCTTCGCTTTGTTGTTCTGATCTTCCAGTTCATTCTGGCATACTGTGTGGCGCATCTGTCAAGCCCAGCCGATTCTAGAATTTGCGATTACTGGCCCAACTACTCATATCATCTAGTGTTTTAGTATGTTACAACATCCCTTGCCGTCTCAGTGTGTCAGTAGCATGACGTAATGTAATCTGTCTTTACCTCGCGATCGAGTCATTTGGTCTCTCTTCATTGTTACTCGAGTTCGTTGACCTATCATCAGTGATGGCGCATTTTGGACCCAATGCTTGGAAGAAAAGTTACCTTGATAGCAGAGCGTCTCCTTCGAGGGCAAGTCTGATACCTCTTGCTATTGCACGAAGGCCTAGTTCAAGGCCAGCAATCGAGGCAAAGTTCGTCAAAAACCCATTGCCCGTCCCTCCCTATCGTACAACGCCCGGACTACCATCCCAGTGCGGAATTTAGCTCCAGTTCTTTGAAATGGAAAACACTGAAGGTACTTTCTTGGACAGAAGTACTTCGGGCTTCACAGTGGTGTCTGACAAGGTAATTTATTGTTCTTGTGTCCTTTGTATGCGCATCTAATGATCTGAATCTGCAATAACTCGCTCTGACGTAGTTCTCTCTCTCTCCTGATCCAACAGCTTGGGGATCCGAGCTTTTCCTTGGTCATCCGGAGTGCGACGATGATATCCACAATCCGGACCCTCGCAGGGACCGAAAGAATGATCAATGTTCGGGCATTTTCACATTCAGAGGTCTCACGAATCTGGGTTGTCTTATTCTGCTCGGTGTTGGATTGGTAGCCTTATTGTAATCTTTCCTGCTCCCATTGGTCTGGTGACAAGCCATCATTGACTTTACTACTATTAAGTGCTGGGTATCCTATAATATCGCATTTCACTACGAAGCCGCAATCTAAAATGGGCGGTTTCAATTTTGGGGGAATCAACGCGACCGGTCAAGTGTGTACACGAGCCTCCTTCCACCGGTCAGCGGCTGAATGAATTTCTAGGTCCCAAGTATGCCTGGCAATTGGGGTTTGGTCGATTTAGAAACTCCAAAGGATGTGCACACGAAACCATCATACACGGATCCAGCAAATGAGCTCCAACTGGTTTTTAGCGATGAATTCAACACAGACGGACGGACTTTCTATCCAGGTGATGATCCATACTGGGAAGCAGTAGACCTCCACTACTGGGCGGTCGGTTTATCTTGAGATTCGAAATGCCTCCGTTATTAAATGGGTAACAGACAAACAACATGGAATGGTACGATCCCGCAGCTATAACCACGAAAAACGGGGCATTAGAAATCACACTGTCTCAGAAAGAAACACACGGACTTCATTACGAGGGTGGAATGATGACAACTTGGAATAAGTTCTGTTTCACCGGAGGATTAATCGAGACATCCGTGACTTTACCCGGAGCGAACAACGTTGTTGGTTTATTGCCAGCCATCTGGACGATGGGAAATCTAGGTGAGCTGATTTGATGATGCCATCGAACGACTCGACATTCCGCCAGGTCGAGCAGGTTATGGAGCAAGCTTGGAGGGCATGGTTGAGAGCTTAAGTGATTTTCAGCGTCTGCCATCTAACCTTATTCTTACAGTGGCCGTATACTTATGATTCGTGCGATGTTGGTACAGTTGCAAACCAAACAATCAATGGGGTACCAAGAGCTGCAACCGTGAATGGCGATCCACACGCTGGAGGCGCTCTCTCGTACCTGCCGGGACAACGCCTCTCCAGGTGCACTTGTCCTGGCGAGTCACATCCGGGTCCGTTCCATAACGATGGAACTTTTGTTGGACGCTCTGCTCCTGAGATTGACATTTTTGAGGCCCAGGTATCGTCACGTTCATGGACATCTTTCCGTCAACTGATTAGTCGACAGATCAGGGGGACCCCACTAACGGGCCAAGTATCACAATCAGCCCAGTGGGCAGTAAATACGTCTACTAATGTGTTTCTGGCGGATTCTGATTGATATGATAATTGAAGCCCATGAATAATCAGTATCAGTGGAAGAATTCTTCCGACACTACAATCATCGCCAATACGAGTATCACCTACTTGAACCCCTATCTCGGTGGCGCATTTCAGCAAGCAACGTCGGCAGTAACTGCTACGAGTGAGGACATCTTATACATGCACCCAAATAGATATGCACATATTCCTACAGATCAGGATTGTTACGAGCTCATGCGTGGTTGCTTCTCCGTGTATGGTTTTGAATATAAACCCGGTAAGTTCAAGCGAAGATGACTGAATCTCATATTGCTGACTAGGACCCAGGATTTGACGATGCTGTGCGTTGTCGCATCTTGAACTCCGACATATCGTCGATAACATTTCAGTACAGTACATCTCGTGGATTTCTGGTGGAGACCTTGCCTGGACATTGAAACAAAGTGGTGTTGGAGCAGATGACCTTGTAGAAATTTCTCCGAGACCAATTCCGCAGGAACCGCTTGTAGGTGCTTTTTTTTTAAACCGATATACCACCTGAGCTGTCTTCTAGTACATAATTGTCAACCTCGGGATGTCAACGAATTTCGGCGAGGTTGATCTTGAGCATTTAAAATTCCCAGCTACGATGAGAGTGGATTGGATCCGTGTTTACCAGCCCAAGAATGCGATCAATATTGGTTGCAACCCTAAGAATTTCCCAACAGAAAAATATATCAATCAGTATGCTGGCTTTTCAAGTTTATTTCCATCCATTTCACGGGGAACGTAGGTATATAGAAGCATACACCAACGCAAACTTGACGACTTGGACGGATGATTACAAGCAACCAAAACCGAAGAATAGCTTTCTTAAGCAATGTTGAAGGTACGCTACGTTCAGCATTCAAAGATGCTCATAATTATTCTGCTGTATTCTATTGCGACATTTGTAGTGTGTTCCGAAGTGTAATGTAGAATTAGTGTGATACCCAGCTGAACTCAGGAAGCCCGGTTGTTATCGAGAAGGGTTTGTAGTTTGTTCAATGTCCGTTCGAGCGTAATAATGCCGCCTGTAGTCAATCGTGGTACGGCCAGTTCTTCATCTGTATCATTCACTTGCGATACAGTGCTTTTCTTGATGAGCTCTCTGGCATCTTGCAAAACTTTGTCTAGGCGATGATTGTCGTAGTATAACCATCTGATCTCCGAGTCAAGACTGCCCGGCGGAATTTCAAGAGCTCGACGAACAAACGCTCGAGATAAAACATAGGCCTTTTCGTTGTATAATCGGCTGAAAATGCGTCCATTCAACAATAGAAATAGCACGCTCGGGTCTTCCATCGTACCTGTTGACAATCCCCTCTTCTGTCCCTCTCAATTTATCGTATGCTGGCTCGCAAAACCATCTGTCTGTAAACTGAAGCGGACGACTCAAGTGTAACTGAAGGAGGACTCACGGCTCTTTAACTAAAACTAGACCTTGTATGGAAACGAAAGCTTGGAGTAACGAAGAACGGGCTGCACTCCATATCTCGTCCCGGTCCCCCGACCAGGTCCCCAGAATAGAGAGACATACTTTGCCTTCTTCGTATAGATTTCTTGTGATCATATTAGGTCGTTGTCAGCAGTGATAGCAAAAGGACTTACGGATTAACTAAAATGAACGGCAAGGATAGATAAACAAAGAAACTTGACATATAAAAAGAAGGTTCTCACCTCTTCCGTTTCCGTTTGTCCAGCTATGAAAATGTGCTATAGGAGGACTCTGCGGGAAGTTTGAATCCAGCATCCAATCGATCATCATCGGTGCATCTTCGTATGGTGTATTCTCTGGACCAATTATGAGAGCCCTGAGGAGGTCGGTACGATCTTCATATGCTCGGACAATTATTGTATCTGGTGAAATCAGATATAGAAAAAATGGAACAGGAGCTATCTTCATACCTGGAAGGCTGCCGGAAAGGACACGATATTCCTTTCTCAGGCGACTGAGGAACGACTTCGATGGCTGAGCGGGAGGCGAAGAGATAAACGCATGATCAAGCGGTGCTGAAGAGAGGATCTCAAAGCGATTCCAAGTCAATGTGGCTCCCACATCACATTTATCTGTGAGAGCCAAGGGGACCTCAGGTGCGGTCAAAGTTTCGGGCTTGTCCGCGAAAATATCCATTGATTCGTCTGCCCACCCAGCAACATCCTCCACAGATTGCATTCCGTCGTCTTCATCTTCCCAGTTGTCTCTGTTGAGGTCAGGCTGCCAAACGCCATCTTCATCCACGGACCAAATTTGTTCGTCTTCATCTCCTGAATGACCGTCGTAAGAATCTCCATCGTATCCCCAGAGGGCATTCTCGAGTTGTTCCATCCCGTCGTACAACTTTGTCAATCGTTCTAATGGGTACATTTTCACCGTGGAATCTGGATGCGTCACCTCTATGGTCCCATCGACGTTAAGCTGAGGGTAGGAGTGAGTTCAAAGAATATACTGCCAACTGACATAAAATCACATGCCTCTGTCACTTCGCCCATCCATGTGAAATTTCCGCATCCTTGAGCTGGATGAATCATAGTAGAAGATTGACGGATTCCTTCTGTTGCACGTCGTGCTGCAATGTCAGCACCAACTTCAGCCATCTCTTTCCTCCATCCGCCTAATTGGCCATCAACAATGGGATTCTCTCGGACCCAGGGTTCTACCTCTCCAATCTTTGGCACTACCGGCTTTTCGAAGCCATTCGTGGTGCCGTCGGGATGGACGAACACGAAGTCGCCTCTGTAGACACCTAGACCGTCTGACCCCGACTGTGAAAATGCGGCGCTCGGATCCGATGTACCATGAGGATCGAGTTCTAGAACTGATACAAGTTCAAATGTGTTCGTGTCTGGTAGTAGTACCTTGGCCGTTCTATCAATCGCGTTGACTGATTGAACAATGGCATGTCTTCTGGTCTCTTCGCTTTTCCAAATGACATGATCGCCCGGCCTGGTCATGTCAGCTGCAGTGATCCAGAAATTACTTTGATTGCTCATACCAGGAATCATATTCATCCGGATTTAGGTAAGGAATGACCTCTGTTGATCTAACAATTTCTTTCGTGCCGTCTTGCCAGAGAACGTGAAGAGTTGTTTGCGTCTCGGTCACGATGAACAGGCGCACTTCGAAAAATCCATCTGCATCATCCCTTTGGTACCTTGTAAACGGGGTGCCAGTGTGATCTTTCAGACGAACACGATCCCCTACACGCATTTCCAAATCGGAGCGACCTCGAACCAATGTCAACTTTCCTATATCTTTTCCCGACCAAAATTTCTGAGGCCGGCTTTTCGTCTCAGCGGTCGCAGAGTCAATCTAAAATGTTGATCATAGATATCATTCCTGAGGCGTGAAGTATCATCGGGCAGAGATGCTTACCACTTGGCTAATGGCTAGCCACGCAATTGCATATACTATGTGTTTAACATCTATAACTGTGTCAACGCTGTCTGAGCGGCTGCCACTAGCACTGAAAAACGAGCCGAACAAATTGGACATGCCGCCTGTCGGAGGAGATATAATGTTCTATGATACGTTATCACGAGAAGAAAACAGTGTCACTGTGAATAACTGACATTCCCTTTCTCTCCAATGCTAAGACGAGAGCTGAGCTCAGGAAGCCTCACGAGTTGACCATTTGAGATTTCAATCAAAGATTCGTCAAAGAGCTGAGGACGTCAGTTACTACCTCAGTGACATTACAACAACAGAGATATTTCATACCTCTATAACCTGAATGATCCAGAAGGATCAGGAGAGAAAGGAGACGTAAGATAGAACACCCACCTGGCCAATCCAATCATCATAAACCACATAATCACCAATCTCTGCATCTAATCTCGTCTCGACATCATTCAGAGTCTTCCATCCTTCAACTGGCTCTCCGCTGATAGCATGTTCAATGCGTCCTTTGACCTGGACATTGGTGACAACACCCGATTGAACGTCGTCAATTGATCTTTTGCAGAAGTCGCCTGGTTGAATGCTCCGATCGATGAGCCTGAGTTCTGACTCAGAGAGTATCTCTCTCTCGCCTCCATTGGCTAGAAAAGACACGCCTACTTCCCCAGGTCGTAATGGCCTCATCATGACATCCGACAATGCAGCTTGGGGTGGAAAATCCTCAACGTCGTGCCAACACCTCTATGAATAGAAATGGCAGGGTTGAGGTATGGGCTTCTATGATACGCGATTCGCATACCAGAACGATTCCAAGTGACTGGTTAGGGCCGATTCGCCGAACAATATCTTGCTGGTAGAACTGGATAATCACGTCATTATTTTGGACAAATCACTTTCGTATTTTATCAACCTTGGTCGAAGGATGATTGCCTTTAGGAAACATATTGGAGGGAGGGGAAACTAGCAGTGCAGGATGGTTCGGTAGAGAACAAACAGTTACATATTCATTGCTGTTCGTCATCAAACATCACATTCTGACCATCACTTGAGCTCTTTCCCAGTTATTCACCCGAATCATGTAGGCGTCGGGCGAAAAGGGAACCCATGTTTCCCAACCTCAACCTCCGAGCTTTCTTTGAGAGTTATTAATTCCTTACTCGAACTGGCGAAATCTTTTACAATGGTCGACGGGTTCTGGTTTTTTTGACAAGTATGCAAGTCGTTCAGAGTCGTAATAGGTTTGACGGCTAGGCTTCAAATGGCTTATCAAGCTTTACGCTAATGGTCAGGACATGGAATCCTGATTACCACCATAATTCTTCTACCTAACTAGAGTCGTTGAAAAGGCGTACCAACGTCTGGGACAAATAACCAGTTTCACCATGGAATCAGCTGGGAATCTACCGTGAATCCTTCTCGGAACCTCCTCGTTCATTCTCATTGAAATATCCGGCGGGTTCTTCCTAACATTTGCACATCTCATCATGGCACTCAGCGGCAGCAATTCCACTTCAGACAAGCGTACACATCCACCTGCGAGGCTTGGATAATGGACAGCGTCATCCATCGGCCCGAATGAGATCTTCAAGGGCTCCCCTGAATGCCATGTAAGTATCACGAGTATCAGGAGATAACTTGGCGATCTTATTTGGCTACTTTGATGGACGCAAAGCACAAGCTCTATGTCTAGAACTAGAAAACGGCAATTGCAGAAACTCTGGGTGGACATGGACCGTACATCCTTTTTCTGGCTTCAGTCTGCTGATTGTAACTACCTTCGCAGTTACTTTCGGTGATGAGGTGGAATTATTCGCTTCCATCTCCGAGAAAGAAGTTGTTATCATTCTCTTAGGGTTGATGATGGCGGAAACGCCATACAATCGCTCATATCTGATTTTTAGAAAGGGTGCACCATAAAACATACCATCACGGATGTCGGATACGGACTCGCTTTCATCTTCCTTTGGTTCATTTTGCAGACGTTCTGGATATGGAGCTTCCCTCTGATCCAGTGGCCTCATTCCCTTTCCACGTTGCCCCTCAGAACGCGGTAGTCATCGTTTCCCTTCATGTCTATTCCCTTACTGAAGTTTATTGTATCGTCATATACGTGCCACCTTTCCCGCATACTCATTTGGATTTCTTCTACCCCTCACCAGAAAGCAGCTGACTGGCCGGTCTTGAGGATTGCTATATCGATGGATCTAAAGTACGTCTCACTACCAAAGCCGGTAAGAAACCGGATTACCGCGGATGAATATTCATGCACAATGACTTGCAACCAGGATTATCACGCGCAGAGCGATCTCAAAAACATCAAGGACTGTATATAAAGTGTAGGACAGATAAACCCAACATGTCTGTAGTGACTGCAGATTTGACTCCCTTGCAGAGCGGACAAAAAGTTTAGGAGGAAACCCACCTTGAAACTCATGAAAATGCCATAAAAATTTTGGAGTATGATGACATGATACAGTCTAGATTTTGAGAGAAAAAAGTGAAAAATCAAAGAGCTTATTGCCTGTCAAATTGCCTAAAAAGAGTTGCCAAGCCCGACAGACAAAAGCTCAGAACACGCGAGGAAAGCGTGGATCCAGATCAGGTCTGATTGATAATGCAAGAGAAGTTGCAGTTAGGAAACACTGCTCAAATTGTTGCGTTGGAGCAGGAACCATGATGAGCATGGATATGCTCGAAAAGTTCAAACTAGGTTCATAATTTGAGAGCGTTTAGATATAAAAGATTGAAGATACATCATCTAATAAGTCGACCAAATATGCAAAAAAAAATTTGAGTTGGAAAATATTCAAAAATGACATACGGAAAATGGGTTAGGTTGAGTCAAACCTATGATCAAACAAGTTCATTTCCGAGAGTTTGGTAGAGAAATCTCAATTCGGGGTTCGAACTGTCTATTTTGAGCGTCCTGCACTGTATGTCACAAAGGAGCGTTCGGAAGCTCTTAACGTCTTTGAAATGCATGTCCAAACTTCGATGTCTCATTGGTTATGGGACGCTGCAACGTATTCGAAACATCCGACCCTGGCTGTCATGTATAGTGAAGATAATCTCATCTTAGTTGATGTGCATATTTCGTAGCATCATACTTGAAACAAACATAATAATAATGCATTTTGGTCATCAGAAACATGGCAATGAGTTCCGATTGCCGTCTTTTCAGACGCCCATGCAGTGCCTTCTCGTGTAATCTCAAGGTCAAGGGAGCCCGAGAAAATGATGGGCACCGCCGCAGTCGGCGCCTTCCAGCCTATGGCAAAAACATGGGATCATTGTCCGGTTGGTTAGGATTGGATGAACCAATAGCACATCGCACGCTGTGCAGAAGGTGTGCAATGCTTGATGTAACAGCGGAGAACCAAAAGAAGAGGCGCGCTTGTTGGTCATTAACGTTGCGGGAAATGAGCTATTCGCGGTTTTTGACTTCATTGTGGCGACAGAATGTTTCCGTGCACAAGACGATGCCCAATAGCAGATTCACAGCTGAGGGAATTAATTGCATAGGTACATCAGCGGACGATGGGGATCGGAAGATAATCTTATCAGATAAATGTTTGCCGGAATTGGCAGATGCACGATAATTTTGCTCTCAGGGGTTGAGGAACATATATAATCTTCTCCATTCTCCATGAACCAACATCTCCTTCATTCTTTCTTGTTCCCCTGCTTTTCTTGACATGATCCCACACGCTTCACGTGCTCGTGGCTTGGTTTCTGCTTCCGTTAAGTCTCGACGCACACAGACCTTCAAGGCATTCTATGCTGTTCGCATTCGTCCAGCTGACCTTCCTCATACACTAACTGTCTGTTATTACAACAGACGATCCGTGGTCTCCGACAACCTACAGTTGATAGTGAGGATGGGTCCGTATCTGAGAATGTTGGTCGACTCATCTTCTCTGTCAATATCAGCTGACATGTTGAACCCAGGATTTTTTCCTCTCGATCCTGCGGGCAAATCCATCCTTGAGGGACACGCGGTCCTACCTTGCTTCATTTGGCCCACGCCCTCAACCACAAACGCCTTCGACTTCTTCAAGTACCCTTCCTCCTCCATCATCTATTATACAAGTACCACAGCAAACAGTGCCTGTCCCTGAGCTCCCTAAAACGAGTCCGATTCTTGCTTCCATATTGAATCCGGTCATTCGCCGCACCGCTCTTGTTAAGGTCCAGGGTCCATTTACAGATGTGCAGCTAGACAGCATCACTCGTGGTTTGGTCTATTTGGAAAAACTCGGCCTCGTCAGTGTCATTGTTGTCGAGAATGATGAATTACATCGGGGAGAACAAGATGAACGAACCTCGATTATAGAAGAAACAATGCGCGTTGTAGCAAGTCTAGAAAAGCATGGTGCGCGAGCTCGTCCAGTAGTCGGCGCCATTGTGAGGCTTGGGCCGAAGCCTGGTGCCGATGAACCTGTGGCAGTCAACGGAATTTTTCCTCCTGAATCTCACGCCATATATTCTGATCTCATCCCAATACGATCTGCACTGAGAGCCGGTGAAATTCCAGTTATTTCTCCTTTTGCGTTGGATTCCTTTTGTCGTTCCATCCGCATCGATGCGAATGATGTTATCGCAGGTTTGGCTCGTGGTATGGTCGAGGCTGCCGCAGAGGATCATTCTGAACGAAGCAGAGACGACGACGTCCCTGAAAACGTTGATCTTACCCCATTGCGACTGATGATCATAAATCGCGAGGGAGGCGTTCCATCTTATGCTCGCAATGGATATCCTCACCTCCTCATAAATCTAGAATCCGAATATCCACACATCCATGAGACTTTTCACCCCCCTTGGCACCATTCTCATCCAACCGCGCTTTCCAATCTCTCACTTGCTCGCACATGTCTAGCGTACATGCCACCGACCTCCTCAGCTGTCATGGTTTCGCATCGGTCTCCCAGCTCCCTCATCGCAAATCTTATCACCAACAAGCCAGCCGTCAGCTCGAGCCTCCCTCATGCTTTACTTCAAGGTAATCGCAAACTTACACCCAGTACGCCTACATTACTGCGCCGTGGCTTGCCGATACAGGTCATTCGAAATTGCGCTGACATAGACCGGAAGAAAATGAACCGGTTATTAGAAGATTCCTTTCGTCGCACCCTTGACCAAGATGCTTTCTATGGCCGTTTAGAACAGACACTCGACTATGTCATTCTCGCTGGCGACTATGCCGGCGCAGCCATCGTGACCAAGGAACAATGTCCAGGCCTTGACACCCCGATCACCTACCTTGATAAGTTTGCTGTTCTACCTAGTCATCAAGGTGACGGTACCGTCGATTTTTTGTGGGTCGCTTTGCACGACGAATCATATGGGCTTGGTTTGCCCTTCTCTGCCAATCCTAATGGAGGGAAAGGCGGAAAAGGTGAAGGTCGCGATTTGGTGTGGCGTAGTAGAGCCGATAATCCGGTCAACAAGTGGTACTTCGAGCGTAGTACTGGTCACCTCAGGATGGGATCTTGGGTCCTCTTCTGGTGCGATGCGGAAAAGCGCTTAGAAATCGAGAGAGGGCGCCGTGGAAGCTCTGGTTTGTCACACATCGAAGACTGGGAGGATGGACGATTAGCGAAGTGGGCAGATGTTATTTTCAAGATACCAGCAACTTGGAAGAAATGATGTATTCGGAAGAGATCCTAGGGAGAAGCAATAAATTTAACTAGATCGCTCGACGGCACTTATGTTGACCAAGTACTGTGCTGCAATGCGATGTGTTGGTCGAGCCTTCGGAAGAGTGGGCTCCAACAAATCCATTATGGTACTCTTCTGACCGGCGACGTCTGCTAACGTGGTTTTCAACACCTTTGCTTTTCTCCCTTGCTGGGAACTTATCTACAGAAATATTGACCCTTTTGCCACCGCGTATGGAAACCACCGTCGGTCTATCGATCCAAATTGTGAATTAGACAATTAATCGAGCTGCCTTTCACGGAATTTATCTCCTGCCACCTACTAGTCAGAGGTCGATCGGCATTTTCAAGTAGGCTGTAGATGGATTTCCTGTGGTTCAGAAGGAGGGCATGTTGTATCAGGAAGAGTTGTGCATGGCGTGTAGTAATAAAAAGAGCCCCTGTCAGTGCTACCAGACGTTTTACTATTGAGTGACCTTTTAGTAACATTACAGGCCATTTTGAGGACTTCGTTAGCTTGGGACGCCAACTCGACTTATCGAGCGCTCTTCTCCCCTCTACACAGATACACTTCCATGCACATACATCACTCAGTCAAACAGTCAATTACTGATAGACTCGAAGGAGTAAATGCTCGGTAGATTGGACACACCTAGCAGATCACTTTCTTTTGAACGCTTCACACTGTCTCATATGATCAATGAAACAAGCCCTGTAACCATTTTGCGCTATATACATAGATGCGCAAGCATAAATGCTCCAGATTGGATATTAGAGTATAAATATCCATGACCAAATCTATATCTCAATTAAAAGAACTTGTCCATAAGGGTTCTAGATGCTTCCACGCCGAGCTAAAGGAGACAAGAAAGTTATGCACTGATAGAAGGAGGGAAAAAAAGGTGACTCACGAATGTCGCCGCATTGGCAGGGAACGCCTACACGCTCCATCAGGAAATGAGCGTACAAATGGAAAGCCTACTCACTCGTGCCATAGCCGGTCCAAATCCTTTCCACAACGCACGAACGCCGTCCTGCGCTATCGTCTTGCGGGCACAGTCAAGTATTCCCGAGTAAGTGCCTTCCGGCGCAGACTGAATCCTGGATTTTAGTACCTAGCAAGATACGCGGTTAAAACTAGTCTCTGGGTATAGGGAGATGGATAACACACATCTGGAGGTATTGCTAATGCCCACATAGCAACACCAGCTGATCCTCCAGCCACGATGATTGCGCCGAGGTTCAGTTCAGCTGGTGAAGAACCTGCCGGAGTCAAGACTTTCTTCGTCACTTCGTAGGCTGCAAAGTACCTGTCCAAAGGAAATTAGATATTCAAAGTCGCACAAATAAGTATCCACGAACGCAGCACTTCCAGGACCATCCCGAGCAAGCGTGGCTCCTGTTCCACGGAAGATACTTTTCACTCCACCCTCACGGTAAAGGTGCCTTACCACATCAACGACACCCTTATACTTCTTCTCGCCTGCGTCTTTGCCCTGGCCCTGAGTCTATCCAGGATGTTACTTGAGACCTTGTAAAGAGAAGGATAGATTTATTTACCTGTAAAATAACTTTAGCCCTTTCTACGGGGGCTGTAACAAGTGTTGTAGGAACAGCCGATAGGAATCCAGCCACGGCAAGTTCTGATATTGACAAAGTCTGGCTTGTCCGTTGTGGAGTCAATGCGAATATCAAATTCTTCGACGCATCATAAGCCTACAAAACTTTACATTTAGTCCGCAACTTTCGAGGTTTTCTAGGTATCTTACCCAGAATGACACGGCGAAGATTGGTGTTACACCCAATAGCGGCGGAACCATCCCACGATACATGCTTAGGAAATTATGAGCGCAGAGTTGAGGAGGGTGAATATCGTATATACCCAGAGATACCATCCCGAGCCAAAGTCTTCTTCACAACATCTAGAGCACCGGTATAAACGCCCGGGCCGGCAGTTTGAAGCCTCGTCTTCGTCAGATCAAATGGATGTCCTGAGAGATGTTGAGTTAAACACCGAGACAAAGCTATCTATTACTTTAATGGACGACTGACCGACAAGAACTGCAGAAAGGCCACCGAAACCCCCAGCAATGAACGCTTTGGCGGACTCAACCGCAGTTGAACGAGGTTCATCCACAGCGGGGGCTTCACTGCTCTGTGTATGAACGTATCAGACGGGTTGAATGAAAGACTGGATGTACTGCAGACCATAGTGGGGTATCTAGCGAGACAAAAGAGTGGAGGACGCAAGAGGACGCACCAATCTGAATATATATATGCACACCCTAGGATGACCGGGACGGGTATCTTATATATTCACATGCTTCCGAAGCCAAGTAATCCGATCTCCAAAATTTGATTTTACATAGGTGTATTTGCAAATTACATCATTGTACGTAGAACATACCGGTGTTCGAGTAGGTACGCATACCGGGTGTCATACAATACTATCATAGAAATATCAGACATCATGAAGAAACAATCTATTCATGTACAGTTTACAACCCTTCAAATCAAGATTCATCATCTCTACCAAATCCACCAATGGGTTCATATGTAGCCTCTGTCGTGTCTCGTTGCCAAACAAGTCTGACACCATAAAAGAATAGACAGATGAGCATGCAACCCCCGATTCCCACAGCTGTAGGTGCACCATAGGATATCCACCACGGGGGATGATATGGTTGCAACAGTCGATCAATTTGTATAACACCTCCGTCGGCTGTAGTAGACCGGCCCCACGAGAGCACACGGGCCCAGTCAGCGCTACCATCGGTACCCCGGGCACCTTTGATTCCAACGACATATCCATTGAATTGCAAGTCATCACGCCAGCGGAAGGCAAGATCTCCATAGACTGATCTAGAAGAAAGAAGCGTATTAAATGTCGGATTATTGTCAAGAGGGACGGGCTGATTGTTATATAGTGCGTCAGTGTCGTATATATCCTCTAGAGGTTGAGCAGGAATGAGATGTTGTGCGACGATTGCACGTAGCGCATCCGGATCAGCATAAAGTTGTGTCAGATTCACGTCCTTGAATGCACTATCTGTCGGGCACAGCAGTGTCCAGCTTACTCCTGACAACGTTTCATCGTCCTGGAAAAATCCCTCTGGAGGCGCAGTACCGTTCAGTACCCATTCAAATCCAGCTTTGACAGCTAAAGACGCCATGGTGCTTCCTTGAGCAGCCTTAACGAGTTTGCCGATCGTCAAATTGACTGAGCGAGGGATCAGAATATCTGAGAGCTCGTGGACAACACCAGTATTCGTGAGAAGATCCTTAACAAAAAGTTCTGAATGCATTCCTGTCCAACCTCCGCTAGGATTGACATAGAGGCTGCCATTCTTCAATCTGTCGAATCGAACGTCGCTGCCTTCAAGGGTTGAAAATGTATGCTGGGAACCGTTCCTTAGTGACTGCGAATACTCTATGGTGTCCAACGCATGATGTAGAAGAACACTCTCCAAATCTTGCTTTGCAGACGTACTGAGCAAATGGGCACTGACAAGCAGGCCCAGGCGTTTGAAAGCTGAATTGTGAGGAATGAGAAGGGACGTATGAGGTGCTTTTCGAAGGATCTCGGCCTGGGAAGTGGAAAAGATGGCGGCAAGGAAGGACGAAAGGTCGAGGAAAGGGAGAGCAGTTTGTAAAGGATCGACGGGGGGCACAAGTGGTCGAGAAATGAAGTACAGCAAGGTATTATTGAGTTCGACTGATAGATATTGAGTGATTTGGGAATGAAACGGATGTGGCGACAACTCACTTGGGTTTCCTATGGTCTTGGCACCAGCAAACCTTATAGACTTCTCGGCCAATTTCTTATCATCCGAGCTAACCCCAACGCTCAGGACCTGTCTCCGACCGAGTCCTTCCTCTTCCAATGCAGTTTCCAGCAACATTCCATCTGCTAGTTTCTCAGAAGTCCAATTCCCTGGTAGAAAGTGATATGAAAGGAGTTTCCTTAAAGCTTCACTGCCTCTCTCTGGAAGTTCCCTGTCCCCTTGTAACGAGATTACCTCGTCAGACGGGGCAAGGATTGTGTACTTGACATCTGTGTTATTGATCAGCGTGCCCAAATCTACGGAATGTAGCAAAGAGACAAAAGTCGTGCAGTTGAGAGCGAGAAGATATTTCTCCGGGGTGAGTTGAAGTGTACCTGGAGGCACAAGGAGAGAGTCCACGAGATGAAGGGCCCCGTTGGACGCGAAAATATCGGGTTCTACAAGACTTGCCCCCGAAATTGTCGTGTTTGTAGAAGAGACTGTGATCTCGAGCTTGGAGCCGTCAAGCGTTGTCACTGGATCAACAACGTTTCATGAGTAAGTAGTTGTATTTCATGAGCGAAAAAGGATGTACAATTTGTTGCTCTCTCGAAGGTATCCGAGTACTTGACTTCTTCCTCCACCACAGCATGCAAGTTTAGTATTCTATTAAGATCGTTAGTAGAATATTCACTCTCAAGATACAATCGCTCGTAGGGATCCAAAGCATCCCAAGCAGTATCGACAGGAAGGAAAAGTGTAAGTTCCGACGTGGAATTGAGAAGTTTCGTCATCGCGGGAGTTAATACTTTGTGGAAGAAAGACGCAGAACTCTGTTGAGATACAACTTTGGCTGTGATTGTTTCGGGTGAACCGCTTGTAAAATGTATTCAGAAACTGATCTTACCTAGATCACCTGGTGGCTCGAGGACCTTGGAAATGCCATATATAATGCCGTTACCTGCTGTAGATGTACTGACAATCTTCGCTCCACCCTTGCCGAAAGCATCCACTCCAACGTGATTTCCCGAAACGCGCAACCGCTGCGGCTCCCCCCCTAAGGTTCCTCCTGGTATAGGTAACCAAGGCGGAGAAGGCGGTGGATCTCTGGTAGGTGGATCAGGAGGAGCTCGAGGGTAATGCAAGGTCTTGTATATTTGTGTGCTTTGATTCGCGGGAAGTTCCTGAACCGTGTGGTTGAGTAGATGATAGAATAGTTGCTCCCTCAACTGCTCGTGCACGTTGTCATTGAGTAGAAGGTGGTGATCGTGGAAAGCACTCCGCCAGAGGTCGTTTCCGCGGAGATGGTGCCGAATAGCATCATTGGTAGGAGCGAAAAGAGTGCATCCATTGAGCTTGTTGAGAGTGGGGATGAGGCGAGCACGTTGGAGAAGAAGAAGAAGGGAGGTATAGTTAGGATCATTGGAGAGGGCGTCGACGAGCGTAGTGGACAAGGTATTCGTGAGTGGATGTTGTGGAGAGGAAAGTACGGGGGATATAAGGAGGAAAGTGAGAAGAGTAGCAGGCAGGAGGCAGAGGCGCATGGTGGGAGTCGAGTAAGTTGAAACAGCGCTGCGATTCGGCTGCGATATTTACGCCTCATGCCATGCTCCACCTCCACCATGCATATGCCGCCTACCCAGCACGCACCATCTGCCATCTTCGGGTCTCGGACGCCCTCTTGATTGTCAGTCTGGTCCTCAATACCCTCTCAAGCTTGATTTCATCCTTTTCACTAGCTTTACCCATCAGCAGACGTTGTCATACTCCTAAATGCTTCGTCACTCTCCCTCGTTCGTGTTCTTGCATTATCAGAAGCATTTCCAAGTGCCGGGAACACTACAGACAGTATATCATGCATCACAGTCGATTCGGGCATGATGTTGGTGAGCAAAGCCGTGTCTTGCTGTCGCGTTTTCTGACTATCGGGTCTTTCAAGGTCTTCGCCGCCATGAACAACCGCATCGCCGCTTGGAGCCTCTCTGGGGTGAAGAAGGATACCTGGCTGATTCACTCGACCCTTATACTTCCAGAAAGTCAGGTCATCACCGCACTTGACTGCAAATCTGGTGACGTTTGAGTTTCTTCTACGGATGCCAAACTTACGGTAACCAGGTTTGCTCGCTGTTGGCTCCCTACTCAGCCTCTCAGTGTACACATTGATTCTCGAGAACGATCTCCCCAGCTGGTCACAAAAATGGACCATTCGGTAGACCTCTTCACAAGACCTTCGGTTTCGCTATTGGTTTCTGAATCCCTTTTTAGTGCGTGTTCTCCGACCTGCGTACATTTCGCGCCTTCATTGATGTATATTGCAACTTCATCCGCGGTGTGTATCTTATCAAAAGATGATCTTTCTACAACCACCATTGAACTTTTCTATGCAGACGGATAATGTAGTCAGGATGTACTCTACCACATCGGGTCGCCAGACTCAAGTTCTACCTCATCCGCGCACCATAGTGAATTTTTCTTGGCGACAACCTCGAGCGACAAGCCGGTCAGTATTACGGTAGGTACACTCCAGGTTCAGACATCTTATCCATCCCATTCTATAGCGATGACCTAATACTTTATACTGTCACTGATGACGCCACAATCCGCATCTTCCTCCCTGTGCTAGACTCTCCTCAACAGTTACAGCTTCACGCATCCCTAGACATCTTCTCATCTCTTCCTTTCTCTGCCGCCTCTCATCATTTGAATCAGACCGCGTCAACTGCTTTCTGGCTTGATAGAGAAGTTGTCGAAAATGCTTTGAACGAGACATTGAAAAGATGGCCAGACCAGGATAACGCTCGACTTCGTCGAATTCAAGATATCAAGGACGAACGCTGGGATCTGTTCCTTCGAGTACTTGGCGACGGCTCTGTCGTTGTAAGCGCAGTTGCAGTCAGTTATTCTCCCCGACGTTCTGGCTCGGAATTGATATCTCCTCACCAGAATGTAGATCGTAGACCTCCAACACTCTTGAAACAATTCACGCTACAACACTTGCCATCGTCTACCTTGCCCGGACCGCCTTCTTATCTCTCCATGTTGCCCAATACAGACCCATCTATGTTGATACTTGCAGTATCCTCTCCATTAACCATTTTTAATCTTTCTCCTGTTGCCTTTTTCGATACACAAAATGATGGACTCAGACTGTCTTCAAGCATGCTACCCAGGATCCTTGAAGAAGAGTCCAAAATTGTCAGGCTCGTAAGGACACCGGAAGGTGCTGGAGTAGGCATTGTGCGTGTCACGGGGGGCGAGGCCTGGAGAGTCCTCAACAATGGGACTCAGCTGGTCCGTTCGGGTTCTTGGTCTTCTGCAGATGACGTTGTTGTACTCCAAAGAGGTAAATCAAACATTTTCACGTGCCTCCGTGAAGCAAACCAAGTTCACGCATAGGGCAGACTTTTGTGACGTATTTAGCGTCAGACGGGACGTTGACTTTGCACTCAATGCCTCCACAGAGTCTTTTTGTACCAGAAATAAGTCATCTGTTTTCAATACCCTCTGAAGACGAAAGTGATTCAATAGTTGGAATTACGTCTGGGCTATCGATCGTTCACCTCCGTGCTTCTTATAGTCCTTCTCCAACTATACAAATCCGCTCACAATCTAATCTACCACTATCGACTCTACCAAAGCTGATATTACCCGTTGACCCTATGGCTTGGGGTCAGAGACAAACTTGGACAGAACCCGATGTCCTTCTCAGTGTCTCTCATTCTGGAGAATTAGACTTTTGGGTGCCTGAGGTTAATCAGACACCTTTGTGGAGGCGCACAGGAACTGTGAAGACAGGCCGCACAAGAATAACGAAAGCAAGCTGTAGCTCTGCTAAAAAAACCGCTTTGAGGGAGTATTTCCCTATCAATGCGTGGAGCCTTATGCTTATTTCTGATCCATTTTAGTCGTTCCCGGACCAAATGGTGATGAATTGACGATATGGAATTCACAGGAGTCAGAATTCGCTACCGGTCTAGATTTTTGTACACAGTACAGGTGGGGTCTAAGTGCTTTTTTCGCCATCATCATCTCAAGTCTTTTCATTCAGTGAGCATATCGATGACTTAGATTGGACATCAACTCCCGACAAACAGTCTATTCTTGCTGTTGGCTTCCGCCACCGCGTCGAGCTGCTATGCCAGCAGCGAATGACCTATTTTGACGAAGGTCCTGGATGGGCAACGTGTACCACGGTTAAGATTGGAGGGTTTGTGGATCATATAATTGCCTTCAGTTTTATGATCAACTATTGCATCATCAAGGTTCATTCCTTTACCCATCAGCGATTCCATCTGGCTCGACAATGGATCATTTCTCATAGCTGCAGGACATCAGATGTTTTTCTATGACTCATCATCTTCAGCATCAGATGAAGAAACTCTATTTGAATATGCCGCAAGACACAATGGACCTCTGGATGATTACCATCCACAGATGATTCTACAATGCCTATTGTGGGGTAAGCAGCAAGGCTCTCACATTGTCGATCAATGACCCATTTTCATTCAAGGAAAAGTTGAGCTTGTCAAAGATATCATTGTCAATTTGTCAAAAGATGTCACCGCTAGTATCAGGGACAAGACTCGCATCCAGCGCACGTCTCTTCCTGTGGAAAGTTTTTTCAAAACCGATTCAAGCTCTAGTTCTGTCAGTGTCATCCTTTTTCGTGAAGAATCGCCAGTCTCATTCGTGACACAGGTATCTCTGCGAAGGAAAGGGTACACTTCCCTATTTGAAGATTATCCAGAGCGTAGAGACGAAGAGTAGGACATATGCTTCTTATATCGTTCTTATTTTGACGGCTCTCCAGTTCTGAAGAAGTCTTTTCCCGTTCACTCGTACTAGACCTAATGGAGGCCCTTGAGACACATCCACTTCCCCATTTAACACCCAATGAGCAATCCCATCTCCTCACGCTGATACAAACAACGTTAGAGGTCAGCCAATATTCCCTGATACCTCGTTCATATCCGCCATTACCTCTCTTCTTCCACAGATCGATGAACAACGTCGGGCTTTAGATTCCAACGGCCTGCGATATCTGATTTCCATGCGATCCTTCTATATTCTCAACCGTCGTTCGTCAGTCCCAAGCAGCCCACAATCCAAAGGTGCCCAACTCAGAGCGTCAGGTCGGAGAGAACGTCTTCGTTATCGAGATATGATATGGGCGTTTCATAGCGAAAGTCAAGATCTTTTGCTAAATGCTTCCTCAATAGCATGTGGCGGAAAGCTTGGATGGGTAAATGCACGAGCAGTCGGAATTCCTATTTGGTTGACCTCCGTTGATACCTTGGTTTGTCGTGCATGTCCGCGTTTCCCTGCATCAATAACAGTGTCCTTCAGAGAACACAAATGGAAGTTATAGCGCGGAACGAGTATATGGCAGGAGACAACAGAGATCCCACAGCCTGTTCTCTCTATTACTTCGCTCTCGGCAAGGTTAAGCTTGTTCATGGATTATGGAGGCAGGCTGTATGGCACAAAGAACAGGGACTCATGCTCAAATTCCTCTCAAATGATTTTCTGGAACCGCGATGGCGCACCGCGGCGCTGAAAAATGCATTCGCATTATTGAGCAAACGACGATTTGGTTAGTTGGACTCTTTTGATCTTCTTCAATGACGCTTACCTCATCAACTACAGAGTATGCTGCGGCTTTCTTTCTCCTTGGCGGAGCACTTAGAGACGCCGTCAACGTGTGCATCAAGCAGCTTGATGACTTTCAGCTAGCTGTTGCTTTGGCTCGTGTTGTTGAACAAAGTAACGAAGGACCTATATTGCTCGAAATCCTTGATAGGGTCGTTCTACCAATAGCTTTCAGGAATGGAAATCGATGGCTTGCAAGCTGGGCCTTCTGGTTACTTCATCGTAGAGACATGGCTGTAAGGATTCTACTGGTGAGCCGTCATACTGCATCATACTCTTTGCTGTCAGTTGAGTCAAATATTAGACTCCCTTGCAAGATATTGCAAGTTCTCTGAACATTCGGGTGACGGAGATTGGAGAGCCACATTATGATGACCCTAGTCTTGCGCTTCTGTTTTCTCAACTGCGGTCCAAGACCTTGCAGGCAGCGAAAGGAACAAGTGAGATCTCTGGACGATCAGAGTACAATTTCGTTCTCCAAATGGCGCGAGTCTTCTGTAGAATGGGTGAGTACCTTATCCCCATAGATTGATCTTCGTTTCAAGACCTTACGGCTCCTCAGGCTGTCACGTACTTGGTTTGGATCTAGTGAGGTCATGGTCTTTTGATCGACCGTCTGTTGTCGACATGGTTAACATCGTGGCGGCTAGTGACCAAGCATCGCCGCCTCCTAGTCCTCATCTCTCCCGTCGATCCTTGTTTGATCGCGCCGTGCGCCGAAGATCATCTATCATGATTGACATGCCCATCCTGTCGCAACCACCCACTCGAACCGCCTCCCCTGAACGTCCTATTTCTGGATTTCCACCAGTTATAAAAGAACAGCCAGAACCTTTGCAAAACCAAGGGGATTTGTTTGCCAGGAAGGTTGGTATCGGCAACCTAATGAGATCAGCGAAACAAGATATTGAAGTACCCGAGTTCGATATGAATTCCTTTCTCTGATCGAGTGCTCCTCGCAGAAAATCTCCTATTTGAACAAAATGATGTTATAGAATGGCTGTACAAGATCGTGAGAGTGGTCATTATGATGTAAATTGTCTCTTGTCATAAACTTGAATACTACTGCTGGACCTCAACTTCACGTTTCTTGAGAACCAAAGGGGTCCCCGTGACGCGCTGCCAGACATCTTGGACATCTTCAACGACAGTCTCAAAGTGAGAGGTAGCATCGTAAGACCGGGTAATAAAGATATTATCTTGTTTGCCGTCAGACGTGGGCTCATACAACGGCGAGATGGCGATGAATCTGATTCAGCAAAGGTAAACAATACACAATGACGGTAGCAAAAATGCTTACTTTTCATGAATGGGTCCCAAGAGATTGAGGCCCGGTACAATTTCAAGCTCAGGTCTGTCTGTTTCAACGATGGTGCTCACGATTGCGACGTAAATGTCCTTCGCGCAGACGTTATGAGTCGATGACACCATTGCGATGTAGATATCTGCAGCATTTTATGTATAAACAAGGGAAATGAATGTGTCGAACCGTACCATTTCGCCGGCCGACTTGGTTCTGAGGGATGACGAGTTGCACGCTGTCACTGTTATCTGTGCCTGGAATGGGGTGCTTGAGGAAACAGATGGCCCTGACAACTTTGCCCACTTCAATCACTCGAAGTGTTCCACTTTCCTTCTCACTGGCTGCTCCAAAGTAGCTGGGATCTCCGATGACCTGCTTTGCCTTGACAGTTTCCCCGCCACTAGTGACACCAACAAACTTTCCATCGGAGTCGGTGACAATTTTGTCAATTTGTTTGTCAAGCATATATGTACCACCATAGATAGCACTGAGACGCGCAAAGGACTGAGGAAGTTCCCCGAGGCCGTACAGGGGATAGATGTAAGGAGATTTGCCATAACGGGCCATTGAAGAGGTGTACAAAATAATGCGATCGTATGTCGGCCGTGCAGGCTTGTTGATATAACTGCAAGAAGGCATAGGTATGAAGTAAGGGAGATATGTGGTAGGCCTTACTCATCATCTAGGTAGAGAGCCATAGCATGGCCGATGAAGTCCTGAGTACCAGGTTCTAATCCAAACTTCTCGTAAACGTTTTTCATGCTATCCCTGTCGAGATCGATGCCTAAGAAAGGTCATATCAACGTCTTATATATGATCCAATGGCAGTCGAGTACCTACCCTGATGAGTGGCGGGGTCGCTGTCTTTCCATCCTTGGAGAAATTCAAAGAACTTCTTTGCCCGCCTCTTCTCGAAGAGGCCCATTAAAGGACTCTTGACGGCCTCCATTTCCGTGCTAGGCACTTTAGAAATCTTTCCGTCGCGGTATACAAAACTACCAGCGATTTGCTTGAACTCAAGGTAGCGAGTAACATCTGTGTGCACCAGGATCTTTGTAAGCTCTCCTGAGGCGATGATGAACTTGGGAATAAGGTCGACGGCATAATCGCGGTCGCGGCCAAGTTCAGCAGGAGATGCTTGATCTGGTCGGAATTTGCGGTACAACTGATCAATTTCAGCATCTGCTAACCACCCTAATCATCATAGATAACGTACTTGTGTCAAGTTCAAACTTGCACTGTCACCCCCATAGTAGTCATTACGATCCATATGGAGCACTTTCTTGCCCTCGACGGAAAGCAATCCAGAAAGAATACATTCCGTCAAGCCTGTACCAAGAACGATGACCTGGTCCCAAGTCAGTCAGAGATCTTTCAGCGGTGAGGGCGAACGCACATCATAATCTTCATCCATGTTAGTCAGGTAGTTGGTTTGAGAAGAAATGCAACAGTTGCTATCTCAATCTCTGACATCAATCAGAATAACACGTGGCAAGGGCGAACTACATATATAGGCTAGGGACTTAAGTACAAATATGCTATGATATTTACAAAGGTTCAAAACTCGCCATTTCCTGCAAAGTACACCTGTTTGTCCGAAAAGTGTAGGAAAATGGCCCACGTATTAGATAGTCAAGAGGGTGTGACCAAAAGGTGAATAAAATTGAATGAGAGTATTGTTCGATCCAGTGAAACAACTATGCTTCACCACCTCTCCCACGTTTGTTCCTACTAGAAGGACGTGCATTGTCATCTTGACCGTCAGCGTCAGGATCTACGCTGTGTTTACGCTTTACTTGATGCAAATCATTCGACGCCCAAGAGGGTTGACTGTGTTGCTTTTGTATTGGCGATTTTGCGGAAAGGTCATGACCCTGCTTCTTCATCTTCCTTGCAAGTCTGCTTATTGCTGACACAAAAGATTGGTATCGTGTCTACTTTCTGCGCATCGCTGTCAACTTACTTTCTTCATTTCGGCGGTAATATTCGGCCCACGATTTCGCAGAGCGTTGAGGATACTGTTAGACAGTATCAGCAGTATTAGGCGCCGACAAAAAAACCGACATTCGGAAACTTACGCGTTCGCTATAAGGCTCCCACCGCTCTTTGCCGGAAATGTTGTCAAAGTTGGGACATGTCAACGTATACTTAGCAGTAATATAAAGGTCAGCATCAGTGAATGGCTCCCCTCCCTGTCCCATTTCGCTTTCCGGGTATACTTCAATAGGCTCGTCATCATCGTTGTCATCTGGCTCAGTCTGGTTATCTTTGTCATCGTCATCGTCGTCATCCTCCTCTTCTGAGCTTAAATCCTTGTACTTTGGTCGTCGTCTCACTGGTGGCTTTTCTTCTTCTGATTCCGACTCTTCAAAACCATAGTCATCACCCTTTGCCGCAGCAAGAATTTTATCGGGGACATCATGTTTGTTCGACCAGTAAGACGCCCATGATTGAGCGGTGTGATGAGGTGCCTGGATGATATCATATGTGGGTTAGAGTTGATGACATGGGAATTCAGAAGCTCGCGTACTTTTTCAGCTAACATGGCGCACAGATCATTCCTGGTCAGACTTGGATCACCTTTTAGACGCCAGGAAATGAATTTCAAGAAGAAGTCTCGATCCTCAGGAGTATATTTATTTCCCCTGCCTCGATGGGGTATTACTACAGTCGGTGGTGATGGAGAACGCGACGGAGGATCAGGAATTTGTATATCAGCATTGGGAGGAGGTAAACGATCACCAAAAACGGGAGCGGGAGCGGTGAGACTATTTATAGTATTCCTTTTGCCTGCTGTTGGTAGAGGAGCGTGTTGCACACAATCCTGCCGCTTGGGTTTGGGAGGCAGAGAACGCGCAGGGGATGGTTCCACCTTGTACGCGCTGAGCGAGGGCTTCTTGATAGCCTGGAAAGCATCCTTTGGTGGATTAAGATAGACAAAAATAGTGTCGTCTAGACGATCCTTGTGATCAAGATAGTAGTCTTTCCATTGGCTTGCGGTGTGGTCGTTCCTCTGATGCGATTCAGACGCGTCAAAGGGTACAGAATCAACAGTGCCTTACCCCGTGCAAAGAATTCAACGCGTCCTTGTAGGATTCTCTTCTGTTCTTGCTTTCGACAAGGGCTTGCAGGATGATATTCTCTTCTGCTCGCTCCACAGGAGGGTGGAAGGGGTCCTGCATCATCTGTGACGGGAAAAAAGGCATGTTAAAGGCACCAATGGGGGGCATTCCATTGGGGAGCTGCTGAGGATGCATTTGATTGATATTGGGCCAGCAGGGCTGATGGAAAGGCTGATTTTGTGGGGTGGAGGGAACGTACATCTGGGGCGTGGAGTTTTGGCGCAGAGGACCGTCCCACTGAGAATGATTGGGAGGATGCATCTGCGGTGGCGGGTGGTGAGGGAGCCGCTGTTGATGGTGTGAGAGATTGTTATTATACATGTGAGGATTCCCATTGGACATATCAGGATGTGGGCCAGAGCTGGAAGACGCTGCGTTGTTCGGATGAAAACCGTTCATGGCATGTGGCACGTTACGACGATGCATTGCGCTCGCCAACCGCAAGAAGCCAAGTGTGAGGGACTCCAATAAAATGTTTGGCACGTCCCACGTGACCCCGCCGCGTGTGACGTTATCCTCAAGCTCCGGGTCTTCTCCCATCCATATGTACGTGTCTGCTCTACCTCGCCGTCTCTTAGCTCGTGCCCTTTCTACCTCCACACCGCGCTTAGCACTGAGCTCAGCTGGCCTTCCCAAGGCTGAGCAAATATCTGCAGAATGGAAGGGCACTAGCGCTACTGGAGGCACGACCAAGAATTTCATAGGAGGAGAGTGGCTGGAAAGCAAGGCGTCAGAATGGATAGATGTCCTCGATCCTGTTAGTTTACTGGATCTCTTCAACTTCCATCTTTCTTGATTCGTGTTTCACTAGTCGACACAAACCCTCCTCACACGAGTGCCTCACACAACCAGCGATGAATTCGCACAGGCTGTAGATGCTGCAGCACATGCTTTCAAGACATGGCAGAAGACAAGTGTTCTGAGCCGCCAACGAATTGTGTTGAAGTCCGTACTTCACCACTTCAACGATCTGCAGTGTTAATCATGATCCAGCCTTCAGCAACTGCTTCGTGAGAATGCAGATTCAATCGCTAACAGCATCGTCCTCGAGCAAGGCAAAACTGTTGCAGGTAGGTACAAGGTTCCGTTACCTGTTCTCAGATATTGAAAAGAACACAGATGCTCACGGTGACCTACTCCGTGGCCTTCAGGTGGTAGAGACTGTCATTGGCATAACCTCCACGTTGATGGGAGAAAAGCTCGAAGGTCTGTTGTCTCAAAGAGTTCGTCTTGTCTTAAAACATTGGTTCCTTCCTAGTCAGCAAAGACATGGACACTTATATCAGAAAGGTACCTCTCGGAATATGCGCAAGTATCGCACCATTCAATTTTCCCGCGTGAGATCCTGATGAAAGGTACCATAATTATGGAGCTTATTCATCTTACATCATAGCATGATCCCATTATGGACTATACCTATGGCTGCCGTTACTGGAAACACTCTTATCCTAAAGCCTTCTGAACGTGACCCGGGTGCAGCCATGATGATTGCGGAACTTTGTCAGCGTGCAGGTGAGATGTGAAGTATCACGTTATGTTCAGATAGCCAAAATCATACTCTTGAGGTCTTCCTCCTGGTGTCCTCAATGTCGTTCATGGTGGTGTCAACACTGTCAACGCGATATGTGACCATCCAGAGATCAGAGCCATCAGTTTTGTGGGGGGTGACAGAGCTGGGAGACACATCTACAAGAGGTATGCTAAGAATCATCCTCAAACTTTCACTGCTGACACAGGGCAATTTAGGGGAACTCAGAATGGCAAGAGGGTGCAGGCATGTTCATTTCGTACAGGATGTTTATTGCATTGTTGAACCATCGCTTATTCTTCAAGGCGAATCTTGGAGCCAAGAATCACGCTGTTTTCATGCCTGATGGTAGGATTCATTCCTCTGCAGGCACTAAATACTCTCAAAGCTGGTTGCAGCGAATAAAAATTTGGCACTCAATTCGATCATCGGAGCTGCTTTCGGCGGTGATCTCCAATCCGACTATTGATGCTGTAACTTGAAATTGATTATCGTTATACGTAGCTGCTGGGCAACGTTGCATGGCATTATCCGTAGGTAGGTTGATTGCATACTTGCTCTGCGACGTTTCTATCAACATCTTTTTAGCCATTCTTGTTGGAGATACCCAGTATTGGCTCCCAGATCTCCTTGAGGGCGCCAAGAAACTGAAAGTCAACGGAGGCTTCGAGGACGGTGTAGATTTGTATGTTTCCAAGATCAAATAGTTCATTTTTTTTCTACAACAGATTAATTCTAGGGGCCCTTTGATTTCTCCTGCCGCAAAGCAGCGAGTCATTGGTCTGATCTCGTCTGCTGAAGAAGACGGTGGGAAGATCCTCCTGGATGGTCGAAACCTCAGTGTGTCTGCCTACCCTGATGGTAACTTTGTCGGTCCTACTGTCATTGAGGCTTCCACCTCATTGAGGTGCTACAAGTACGCAAAGTTTATTGTATGGCAGGACTCAATTCATTAGTTTACACAGGGAGGAAATCTTTGGGCCAGCTTTAATAGTCATTCGAGTCTTCAGTCTTGATGAAGCGATCGATATCATCAACGAGAATAAGTATGGGAATGGAACTGCTATTTTTACTCAGTCTGGCGCTACTGCCAGAAAGTTTGAAAGTAATGTCAACGTCGGACAGATCGGTATCAATGTACCGATTCCTGTTCCGTTGCCCATGTTCTCTTGGAGTGGAAATAAGGTATGAAGTCTCTCGCCCAATGAGACTCAACTGAGGATTGCTCTAGGCAAGCTTTTTGGGTGATATTGGCTTCTACGGTAGAAGGTAAGTAAGGTGCTAATATGAAACTCTCCAAAAAGACTGATCTCTGCTTCGTTCTGCTAGCGGTATCAACTTCTACACCCAGAATAAGGTAATCAGAATTTATTGCAAGGTGTGCGCCTCTAAAATTTACACCATCGCAGACCACGACAAGCCTTTGGAGGTCTGAGGATGCGGTTGGCAACCGTGCCTCTGTAAACATGCCTACCCACCACTGATCGATGACACTTTACACACGTATCCAGGACACTGTAACAATACTAACGAGCATGTACCATGATCCAGCAATTCGATTCTCTTTTCCAGCTATTGTGTCAAGAAATGCATCTGAGATTCCACGCATTTATGATAGACCTTCTCTAAGCAACCCGCAACGATTCGATATTTTGGCAAAAGATATAGAACTGGATAGAAATGTGTATTATATACCTCTCAGTGGAAAATCCGAAGAAAGTTCAATCACCTGTAGGCTAGACTGAATTGATCCACGCAAGGACTAGAGTAGCCTGTATATGAAGGATTAGCCAGAAATACAGCAGTTTATGTCGAGTCAAGCTGCCATGAGGATTCAATCCAGAGTCCGCTGTCCGTCAGGAACCATACCCGGTAACTATCGAACAACGTGTCGCACTAACTTCATCATAGGAGATTACCTTACTATCACAACAAAACTAAGTCGGGGAGAGAGCTGCTGAGAAAAATAGTTACCGACAATGGGCCACAGATCATCATAGCCCTACCATACCTCCTAAATATTCTGATTTCTCAACAGACAAAGACTGCACGAAGCCACCGGTGGTCACAGGCAGCATACTCGACCAGCAGCGGATTCGCAAGTACATTCGAACTGTACTTTCTCTGCCAGTGACTGTGCCATCAGAATCCGAGCAGCCCCTTCGCAACCCAAAGAAAGTGCGCGAATCGGTCGTTTCACGCTCCGCAAAAGCCAATGCCCGCTCAGCCTTTGAAAAGTGGCTTCGTATCTATGTATTCACTTTCCTATCGTCTGCATTCCCGATACTATTCTTGGCTGGATGTTCTGTGGATCTCGAAGAAGGTCAGGTAAAATCAATTGTAAGAACTCCGAAAACAGACCGACAATCAAAGAATCAAGCGGCCACCATAATTCAGTAGCCATCTTGCAATTGGATACTGTTCACTTAATATGACACGGCTCAAAATGAGTAGTTCTTCCCAGCCGCGTTGCGCCTTCGAGGGGATTGGTCACGGGCCTAGGAAAACGTGCTAATCCGTCGGGACACAAAAAACCCACATGGAGTCGCGGGCATCCTCAAGATCCGAGTCTTCTCTCATCCCACATGTCTACCTCCCCATCGCGCTTTGCATTGAGTTCAACTGCCCTTCCGAAGGCTGAGCAAATTTCCGCAGAATGGAAGGGCACCAGCGCTACTGGAGGCACGACCAAGAATTTCATAGGAGGAGAGTGGCTGGAAAGCAAGGCGTCAGAATGGATAGATGTCCTCGATCCTGTTAGTTTACTGGATCTCTTCAACTTCCATCTTTCTTGATTCGTGTTTCACTAGTCGACACAAACCCTCCTCACACGAGTGCCTCACACAACCAGCGATGAATTCGCACAGGCTGTAGATGCTGCAGCACATGCTTTCAAGACATGGCAGAAGACAAGTGTTCTGAGTCGCCAACGAATCGTGTTGAAGTCCGTACTTCATTGATCCTAACGATCTGCAGTGTTGATCATGATCCAGCCTTCAGCAACTGCTTCGTGAGAATGCAGATGCAATCGCTAACAGCATTGTCCTCGAGCAAGGAAAAACTGTTGCAGGTACACACAGGGCTGGGCCGCTTGTTGTTTCTTGGATATTGAATAGAGTATAGATGCTCACGGTGACCTACTCCGTGGCCTTCAGGTGGTAGAGACTGCCATTGGCATAACTTCCATGTTGATGGGAGAGAAACTCGAGGGTATGGATTTGAAGATATCCTTGTCTTGTCTTACATCCGTGATTGTTTTCTAGTCAGCAGAGACATGGACACTTATGTCAGAAAGGTACCTCTCGGAGTATGTGCGAGTATCGCACCGTTCAATTTTCCTGCGTGAGATCGTGAAATGTCCCACAAACGCATGAAGGTTATTCATCTGCTATAATAGGATGATACCATTATGGACTATACCTATGGCTGTCGTTACTGGAAACACTCTCATCCTAAAGCCTTCTGAACGTGATCCGGGTGCAGCCATGATAATTGCAGAACTGTGTCAACGTGCAGGTGAGATGCAACATGTTACCTCCAATTCACATATAGCTAGAATCATACTCTTGAGGTCTTCCTTCTGGTGTGCTCAATGTCGTCCATGGTAGTGTTAACACTGTCAACGCGATATGTGACCATCCGGAAATTAAAGCCATCAGTTTTGTGGGAGGTGACAGAGCTGGGAGGCACATCTATGAGAGGTATAAAATGATCTGCAATCTTTATATTAAAGGTTATTGAGAATGATTCTAGGGGAACTCGGAATGGCAAGAGGGTACAGGCAGGTTTATTTCACGGAAACTTTGTTTATCGCAATATTGACGCATTCTTCAAGGCAAATCTTGGAGCCAAGAATCACGCTGTTGTCATGCCTGATGGTTAGTTTTATCCTCTCATAGCATTCTGAATGTTCTTGACGTTGGTCTGCAGCGAATAAGAACTTGTCCCTCAAATCAATTATCGGAGCTGCTTTTGGAGGTAATTGAAGAAACCGAGTGATGCTGCAATTTGAATTTGATTGTCGTTATATGCAGCTGCTGGGCAACGTTGCATGGCAATATCCGTAGGTAAGCTGAATCCATCCGCGTTCTGAGACGCTCCTACTAATATCTTTTCAGCCATCCTTGTTGGAGATACTCAATCTTGGCTCCCAGATCTCCTCGAGGGTGCCAAGAAACTGAAAGTCAATGGTGGCTTTGAGGACGGGACGGACCTGTACGTCTTAAGGCCAAATGTTATTATCATTTGTGACCAATCAATATCAGGGGTCCCTTGATTTCTCCTGCCGCAAAGCAACGAGTCATTAGCCTTATCTCATCTGCTAAAGAGGAAGGTGGGGAAATCATTCTGGACGGTCGAAACCTTAGTATACCTGCCTACCCCGATGGTAACTTTGTCGGTCCTACTGTCATTGAGGCTTCCACCTCAATGAAGTGCTACAAGTGCGCAAGATTTAATGATTGCAAGTCGCCACTTAATTCGTTCCCTTTCACAGGGAGGAAATCTTTGGACCTGTATTATTGATCATTCGAGCCCCCAGTCTCGATGATGCAATAGACATCATCAATGGGAATAAGTATGGCAATGGAGCCACAGTCTTCACTCAGTCTGGGGCTACTGCACGAAAGTTCGAAAGCAATGTCAACGTCGGACAGATTGGAATTAATGTGCCCATTCCTGTCCCGTTGCCTATGTTCTCTTGGAGTGGCAACAAGGTATGGAATTTGTCCGCGCAGGAAACTCGACTAAGCATTGCTTTAGGCAAGCTTCTTAGGTGATGTTGGCTTCTACGGTAAAAGGTAAGGTGTCAATACAAACCTTTTCAAACGACTGAACTTTGCTCCGTTCGCCTAGTGGCATCAATTTCTATACCCAGAATAAGGTAATTAAAATCTATTGCGAGATGTTCGCCTCTAAAATTTCCACCATCACAGACCACGACAAGCCTTTGGAGGTCTGAGGATGCGGTTGGCAACCGTGCCTCTGTGAATATGCCTACCCACCATTGAGACATGACGGATCACACACATCACGGACACTGTAACATTATTAACGAGAAAAATCACATGTACCACCATGATTCAGCGATTTAAACATCTTTTCCAGATACTGCATCAAGAAAGGCATTTGAGAGTGCCGTGCATTGTTGAAAAACTTGCTCAAATCCATCCTGGAAAAGTAATAATACAATGATTTTGGTGAGAAATATGGTGAAAATGAAGGATATACCTTCCCGCCGTAATAAGGATCTGGAATAGGTTCGTTGTCCAGGTAGGAACCCCATAGCCGAACCTCGGCTGTGGAGTTCTGTGGTTTTACTCGCAAGAGCTGCCGGAGATTACTTTCGTCGGCGGCAAGGATGTGGGTGAAGTTCGTGAAGTCAGATGTTTCAATCTGCCGACCTGTGCAGGATATGGGGACGTTGTGCTATTGACCGAAATTCGATGAGCAGTTCAATACGGATCTATCTATCCCACCTTCTTGCACACCTGAACGGTTCTAAACTCACAGTCATTCACTCTTTCTGTACGTCATCACTGACTCTCCGCCTACCTATCGTCGGGATCATCGCCTAGATGGTACGCAGAAGTGCCACAGCTGTCCGCAACAATGTCGATGCCGCGTTTCTTGGCGATATCTCTCAAAACCGCCTCGCCCATCGGGGACCGGCAGATATTGCCTTTGTCAAAGAAAATTAGCATTGTATCTCAATTAAAGTATTCCTGTACCCAAGCAGACGACAAGAGCTTTAACTCGGGGACCAGTGGGAGCTGACATTGTGATAGCGGAAGGCGATTCGGATGTTTCTGAGTGCGATCAAAATGATACGATCACTTCTGACAGGACTCAGGATCTCCTGGCATCATACTTACATGCCTTCACCTCCCATCTCCGTCTTCTTAACTACAATAGCGTCTCAGCCGGCCTTGAGACAACGACAAGGTCGGATACATCTTTGGGTGGGACACGAATGCTTATCAAGACTATTAGAGTATTTGTTGCGCATCCTTCAGGTCAAGAAGATATCATTCAATTCTTATGATCTAGCGTCGGATGAATCTGCAAAACGGTTATGGAAGAGGAGAGCACCACCGGGTACGTTTTATGTCTTCATTGCAACTCTCGACTACAATAAGGAATTGCAGACAAACAACAACTACCGGGGATCCTGGTTGGCAATCAGTTTCCTGGTGTATGGTGCATTCATACATCTTGATGTTCACTCTTTGCTTATAACCTATGCAGACCTTTGCTGAGTTGTAGGTAAATCTTCATGATACGTAGTCCCAGCCTAACTAGTGGTCAGCGAAGATGCCGTCGAATGCGGTGAATTAGACTCCTTCTTGCGCCTCAACGAGGCCTGGCATGAAGATGGAGATCAACATGTGATCCCTGCACGGCCAATAGGTGTTCCTGGTGCCGTTCTTCCATTGCAAATGACGCCGGAACATCTCAAGAGGAAGATTCTTGCTCAACCGCCGCCCGACTTCCCGCTCAAAGGCAAGAAGACCATTTCAAGCAATAAGCGTCAGGGGGAATTCGACATCGGCACAGAACTTGAAGGTTATGGTCTACAGGGAGTCAATGTCACTGAGGAAGAACTCAGAAATCTCGTCGCGGAACTGGGACTCGATGAGGATGAAGCAGGAGACTTGGCGAAGGAATTGAGTGGTCCTCCGTCAAAACCAACATCACAATCCAGGGCTGAAGTGGAGCTTTCTGGAAACACGGAGGAAGCGCCTCCTCAAATACTTCCACAGACTTCTTCAGATAAGAACTTCAAGTCGAGCGACCAACTTGCGATTCAAGAAGAAAGCGAAACGACGAAAGCGAGCGTACGATGATATTAATTAGCAATACTTGTATATGATTAAGTCTTCTATTTTCGTATAACAAGATGATTTCCAAGGGCAGATTGCCAGTCTATAAAGTCAAGACCGGGATATGCGTTGTCGTTCTTGTCGGCAGAACAAAACGGGTTTGGGTGAACGAGGCAGGGTGTGGCCCAACAGATAATCTTTCGAATGTACAACGCAGTCTACGGAGTTCAAAGGTGAAAACTATTACGAATGTGGGTCGCGTCTGACTTCCAAGTTATCCATGCATCTCCAGTGCATTTCAATCAAAAGAGTCCGAGTCGGATGGTCCATCTAGATGTCTTGATGGGCGCCGACGAAGAGTGTTTGACTTGATACTTGCAGACGGCATGTTTTCGACCTTGATTCTCTGGAGACGAGAGATGAAAAGTCCAGTGCCCGTTGAACAGAGCAAAAAGTAAGTGGACTCACTGATTTTCGACTGAGGCTTCTTCTTATTTTGCCTCTACGCCTCAAAAAGGATCTTTCGTCAATATCCGAGCTTGAAGAAGATGGTGTGTTGATCGATATATCCGCTAATTTTCCTCCACTGTCAGAACTACTTTCATCTCTTGATGCTCGACGAAACATGGTAGGTAATATGCACCCTGCCAGGATGACAGAAATAATGACGAGGAATGTTGTTGCCGAGATGGTAGCAAATGCTAGGGGGAAACGGGAAACGAGGCCGCTAAAGAGAATCAGGACCTTGAAACTCGTGAAGGGAACGAATCCTACCGGATGCCGTTATGAACAACAGAACCCCTAACTGAAGCGGATACAACGCTTATCTCTCGTCCTTCGCCATTGCCCAGGCTTTTCCATTGGTCGCGACGACCGATTTCGACAAATGCAACAATTGTGGAGGAACCCGGAAGAAACGACGATATCATCGGTACGGTGACACTGATTATACTAGGTTTTCGGCGAAAAAAGGATGTTCTGGGAGGAAACACGATTGTCTTGTTTAGGACACAAATAAGAGGCTACATCGCATGAGTCCGGTAGTTACTCACTGGACGGCAAACCGAAGACAACGTCCTATTGGTAGGCGTACTGAGAGCCAGAGTGGTCATGAAGTTTCCGAGAGCATAATTAGATTCGATGGCAGGAATGTTCAGATGAACAGAAACATCATAACGTTGTTGAGGAACAAGAGCAGGGAGAGTCGACAATGCATAAGGAGGCGAGCCATTGCTATGATACACGTAGTCGTTCTCAGAAAAACGCGACATAAAACTCTGAAATGACGTTACCCAAATTGGAGATATAGTGGAGACTCCCAACCGACTGCAACATTTTTCCAGACGATGAACCCAGAAAATAGGGAAAGAAGAAGAAGCAGCGGTATAAGAGCAATGCAGATTAGTACAGGAATGATTTGGGCCGTAAAGGGACGCAGGTAAGAGACAAGATTGGTCATGAGTACGAGGGAGAAACGGAGAGGTGCATAGAGTACGTTTGCAAACACTTGGTTGACATCATCGTCTCGAACAGCAACAAGGTAATTTTCTTGAGCTGTTGAAATATGTTGGTTATCCATTTGTGAAGAAATGGACCATATAGTGTACGAGAGAGCCTTACCACTCAACGCCGAATGCTGCGGGGAGAATGTTCGGCCACGTGCCACAATCTGGCGTCATCCCTGATTTTTCCAATTAGCAATTGCATTTGCAAGTATATAGCTATGGCATCTCAAAGCCCAGTTGGACATCTCTTCAGGCTCAATCCATCCTCTCCAGAACTCTCTCAATACCTTGCCACACTTGCAACTCATGTTTCCACTCCAGATCCAACTACTCCCGAAGTGAAATCGTATTCAGACGTCGTTTATCTCAACTATTACCCGCTTGGGCTAAGTCTTCTCTTCACTCCCGTGTCGGGCTACAAGCCTAAGACTGGCCTCAAACTAGCTGAACTGAACAACGACCAGCTGATCTTGGAAAGCCTTGATATATACAATATACCGAAATCGTCAGCGTCTGGTCCGCGGTCAAAGGCCACATCTTCTCGGACAGCGGAGCTAGCATTTTCGTCGTTTCCTTTATATCCTCTCGTCTTTGACGTGGGTGGAGAGGTGAAGGATAAGGATGGCAAGGTGCAAACGCGTCCGTCGATCCTTGAAGTTACCTCGCAAACAACCGGAAAGGATTTTGTGCAGTGTTTAGGAGAGCCTGATCGCAAAGGGGGAGGTGCAGGTCCATCTTCAGGGTCGATCGGTATATGGTGCGAGTGGAAACGGGATGGAATCATGGTCGAATTCGGTGGAGATGAAGCTAAAGGGCCACAGGCATGGGAACGGGGTAAAGATGCTGCGTGGAAAGTGATCACAATATTTTCATCGACCCCGGGCAAGTAACGATACTACACCTCTCCACGCGAGTGGGGGTTAGTCGGATAAAAGGACCCTCCACCCCTTCGCGGTCTGATTTCACCTGGCTTCCAGGCTGTCCGTATTACCCCCAGCTGACATACGCTTGACATGTGATTGTTGCATAGCAACTATATTACAACGCAATTCTCATCATCGTCTTCCAAACGTTTGACATCTATCTCTTATGGCGACGCCTGAATCCCTCACCATCCTGGACATTAGTGGAACGTACACCATGGTGGGACCCGAATTGAATTATCTTCTGACGATTTTTCTCAATTCTCTGAAATGCAATCCGTCAGAATAAGGTGAAGAGCGACGATAGTACGGATGAGATACTTCGCCTGCAAGGTGTCAGCTGGTTTAAGCGCAAGGCGATCTCCATTGGCACCATCACTCTCAAAGTCAAGCATTACAGGGATGAAGAGGGCATTGAACACGTCGACATTGATCAGTAAGCCAATTGCTGTCTATCGAAATGTCACTAAGGATATAATCGTGAAGAACCTTGACTGGTGGTCTCCCTGGTACCAACGAGAAACGTACTTTGATTTGGAAGGAAAGGCAAAATGAAGATCACCTCTTTGGAGCTGTGATTGGGAAATCGAGGAGGACGAAAGTTGATGTCTTTGACGAGGACTTTTTGAAGAATGGGTGGACGGAGGATACACTGGAGCATGGTGTTATACAATCCTATGTTGAGAGCGACACGCCGAAGAGCGGGACAACCTGGATTGCTAACCAGGTATGTTCTTCTGGACTAGGTTTGGCCGTTGTAATGATTTTCCTTGCTCCAGACCTGGGGAATTGAAGTCGTTGATGGAGAAAGAAGGTACACGAGACACGTGAAATTCACTGGTCCTCAAGGCGAAGATATCGAGTGTCGCTTGGTATACGACTACCGTAAGTCTGCTTTTGACACCTTTTTACATCTGCTCATACTCGCTATAGTTGGACCTGTCTAAATCCGGTTAACCGTCATTGTATATTGTAATTCCAATCTTATCTGTTATTTTTCCGCCGATCGCTTACTTAGTCATCACGGAATTATATATATATCATGGATTGTTGTATCTGTACAAATCTTTAACACGCTTGACACATGGCTGAGGGCAGCTCAGGGAGCTCATCGCACAAGGTGGACATAGCGCCCTTTTTAGACACCAACAAGGCGCGTGAAGAAATTGACGTCCAGCCTGCCGACCTTTCACAAGATTCTCACCTTGAACAAGATTCTCACCTTGAAGCCGCGAGGACGCCAATAATTTCGACTTGGCTGAGTCGGGAGACAAGAAAGGACCGATACAAGATTCTCACCTTGAAGCCGCGAGGACGCCAATAATTTCGACTTGGCTGAGTCGGGAGACAAGAAAGGACCGATTTTTGAGGAAATTATCAACAGCGTATCCGCGTACTCTCAATGTACTTCTGCGCATCATTAATTATGTGAAAGGCCCGAGGCCAAGGGTTAATCTACCAGGTCAGTTCTTCGGAGTTGTTTCATTCGGCACGCAAACTCACAGACATTTACTAAAGGTCTTGTCCCCTTGCTGGACATTGATTGCTATATACTAGGGCGACATATACGCGTTCCTCTTGAGACTACAGCCCTTCGCTTAACTCGACTCCTCACGAACCCTTGGTTGTTTCTTGTCCTTAGTGCTGCCTATATTATCAGTTTTGCCTTTTTCTCACGTGCGCAGTCATTCCTTACTCCGGCATCTTCTTTCATCACTTGCGATGCTACATTCTGGTCATCCAATAACGGTTGCGGCCTAGATGGAGAACTCTGCGAGCCTTTCGTTAATTCAACTGTAGACTTTCGTTGTCCAGCGCAGTGCGACAGCCTCATTCTTCAAAACCCTAGGACCGTGGGGAACGAACAGGTCGCTTTTGTACCTCTTATCGTTGGGGGCGGAGACGCCCAACACACCTACAGAGGAGACAGCTTCGTTTGTGCTGCGGCGAATCAGCAGTAGGTGAATACTAAAATAGGTTCTAACATGTAACTTACATCTCCCTTAAGGGGTCTGACAAACAATCGTAGAGGGGGCTGTGCATCAGTTGAACTCGTTGGAAACTTTACTGACTTCCTTCCTACAATGAGTCATGGGCTCGCATCGATTGGTTTCCCCACCGTCTTCCCTCTCTCCTTCAGACTTAGCACGACGCATAATTTATCACATTGTGAGGATAACCGCGATGCAGCGCTCGCGTTCAACATCATTATCACTTGGTTCCTCTTTGTTGTCCTTCGACCCAAAGTAATTGTTCTGTATTGGTGCCTTGTGTGTATAGGCTTCTGGCACATCACCCTCTTTTCTCAGCCCCGGGCTTCCCCTCCAGTTCTCAGTGACGGATTTGGCACTTTCTTGCCCACGCTTTTCATAGCATACGCCTTCTGGCGCTTAGCGTTCCGTTTTACCATGCCTGGGTTTTCTAAGGCACCACTCGAGGCCTCAGTCTGGTATCTCGCGCCCTTTTGGGTCGGTGTATTGAACAATGTCACGTTTGACAAAATTCCTATCAGCCGCCTCACAGCTTCTGACTTGTCCAAGCGGTCTGGTGCCATTACAGCACTTGTTATTATTATTATCATTGTATTTATTTTGGCCTTGAACCAGGTGCGCGTCATGCGTAAGACAGGCTGGCTCCCGCATTATCTGAAGTGGTACATCATTGGTGGGCTGGTAGTTTTGGTGATATCCCAATTACCGGGTCTGGAACTGCGCATTCACCATTACATCATTTCTATGGCTCTTATTCCTGGTACTGCATTTCCTACAAGGATGTCTGCAATCCTTCAAGCGTTCTTGCTCGGGATGTTCTTGAATGGAGCAGCTGCCTTTGGATTTGATCCCATTCTGCAGACAGCGGCAGAGGTAGCTTCCCTGGCGTTTTTCGCAAATAATCGTATACTGACATGACCCACCTTGGTAGCTCCAAGAGGATGGCCCATCTGGTTCCTTGTTACCCACATTCCTTACTAACTCGACTAACTACAATTCCTCGATTCCACTTGTGAATCAGACCATCTTCTGGGATGCATTGCCTAGTTCGTGGAGTGGATTTGCTCTTCTCGTGGACGACGTTGAGAGATATGCCGGGACTGCGCTCAACTTCTCCCTTGCGGCGTTCGATGCTACCCTTCCGCATTTCTTCAGGCTCGCAGTAAGTGATAGGCCACTGCTCTCATTGGCTGTAAAGGCTGACCTCGTACTCGATCAGTTCACATCGGGCGGTACTAGTGGGGACTTTACTAAGCCTGCAACTCTGTGGCCGAATGGGACTTGGGTAGATCCGGCACCTGGGCCTTCGTAATTGTCTCGATGTGGGTCCTAGCCATGGGAACACTTGTATTGTGTATTTTGTAGTATACCCTGTGTATATGCTGTTGATAGTTGTGGAGATAAGGAATCAAGCCCCCGATCTATCTTCCAGAAAGATGCTCAGGTGTATCAACTCCTCTAAATGTGGATTCAGAAGAGTGAGCCTATCATGTGTAGGTGACAGTGTCACTTACAGCTTGTCATTTGAGATGCTCTCCCCTGCTAATTTTACCGATCTTGGTGTTGCCGAGACGATCTTCTAGTCACACGCACATCTGTGCGCTGTATATATAAGGTGGTGTGGACAATAGTTCTATCATCGATATCACAACCATCTAGGAACCCTCTGTGCGTATGTCGAACTTCACTAGCACCTCCGGTGGAGCCAAGTTTGCACGCCCTGAATGCAAGTCAGCCATGAAATCGACAGAACTCGGAGCTGACTGAGAACTGGCAGACTTTGTGCAGAGTGGTAGTCTGGATGAGTGGTTTTGTAAAATCTGTACCAGCGGGTCTGGTGTGGATTACATGACACTCAAAGGGGCACAACACCATGAGCGACATTCGGCGGAGCACGGACGGAATGTGATGGAGGCGGAACGGCAGCAATGGGTGTTGAGTACGGATGCGACAGGATGGGATGAACCACGCAGAAGCGAGCCTGTGCTGACGATGGAGGAGATCAGAATGAGAGGGAGTCAGATACATGTAGATCTAGTACGGGACATGGTGCCATTCTGGATCAGGGGGATGGAGGCGGCAGAACGGGGAGAAGTGCTGCGTCTGGAAGAGTTCCTGGCAACACTGGAGAAAGCGTCGAGTTGGGGTGGGACTGTGGGCGAGGACGGATGGGGAGAGGGCGAGGAGTGGGGGAATGGGGAAGGCTGGGGAAATGGGGAAGGCTGGGGAAATGGGGAAGGCTGGGGAAATGGGGAAGACTGGGGGAATGGGGAAGACTGGGGGAATGGGGAAGACTGGGGGAACGGGTGGGGAAACAATTACAAGGACAAAAAGAAGAGAAAACATATCAGACGTCAGCGGGAGCGCAATGCGTACCAGTTTGTGGAGGACGTGGCGCGGCAGGAGGCGGCAGACGACGAGCGCAGACGGCGGATGCACCGCTTCTTCGAGGCAAGTGTCCCCTCTGCATCCCATCCTCCGTCAAGCCCTCACGCTCTCCAGATGCCCACCGACGAGAAGCTCAGAAAGATACGCGCCTTGGTTCAGTGACGTCATTGATTAATTAATTAGTACCATGTACATGTCTGACCGTGTGAACCGTTTTTTGTGATCTATGCCTCCACCACTTCCTGCCTCTCTGAGTCCGCATATATGCGTCCTGCCCTCCCAGGATCTCTCTGCCCTCCTCAACGCCTCTTCCCTCCCCCCTCTCCCTTTCATTCTCCAGTCCTTCTCTCCCTTGCCCCAGGGTACGTCTCTCGCTCTCCAAGCACGTGTCCCTCTGACCTCGCACTTCAGTAACAACACGTACCACGTCCCTCGTTTCCGTCCCCCATCCATCTTTTGCTCTCAGATTCTCCGACTTGGCCGAGATCGAGGCTGCTTGTGCAGAAGCCGAAGAAGAACGTGCTGTTCGCACAATAGACTGGATAAGTGCCCGCATTAGCAAACGTTGTACCAAGTGGACCGAAGATTTGGCAAAGTACAATGACGCAGACTCCCATAGGACTCCGTGGTGGGATGAGTTTAGACGTTGCATCGAAGGCGATCATGTTCCTTCCAAGACAGAGGGTTGGAATCATCCGGTTGCCCGTATGTCCTGCTTCTCCGAACTTACATATATGGCCTTTAATTCTTATAGTCATTCTTGCCGTGTCTACGACTGCTCCCAATCCACTCCAGGCTGTGGCCGCTCTGCACTCTCGGGCCCTTGAGCTTCCACCCTGGGTGGACACCAATATTCTGCGATATACATTGATCATACATCCTGATCACTCAACGCTATCAAACGAAGAGTTGGTATCACTTTACCAGGTCATTTCAGAGCCTCATGCTAATGCTTGACGTAACAGGGCAGGTGCCCTCTTCAATGCCGTCAAGAAGCAGTATGGTCTACACAGCTACCTCCTGCCATTGTCTTTACCTACCCCTCCTCCACCACCCGTGCCAGTTCCAGCCTTGATACCCAGACTTCCACCACCTCCATCACAAGAGCCACGTGATCCACCTCCACCAATACCCCAAACGCCTGGTCTTCCTCCAAATCTGAGTGGTCTGCACACCATACGATTGACAGAGAAAGATATCCAGCAAACTGCGCGTTTCACGCGTGAGTTCCTCGTAATGAGCCTCCTGCCTTGGATGGAAAAGTCTGTATTGGATTGGAACGAAGCTGTCCGTCATGTTACATTGCCTCTACTTGATAAGAGACCACTGACGTATTAATCCAGTTTTCATCCACCCGACGGTTACCGTCGCGCCTGTTCTCTTCTACTCGTCGTCTTTTTGGCTCCCCATCACCATCTCCGTCCCCTTTGCATAACCTGTCCTCCTCTGTGTCATCGCTTCCTTCCAAGGCAGCCATGAATGCTTCCGGACAGGGTGGTCCTTCTGTTTCTCCGCTGTCCCAACAACGTCGGCTGGCAGAATTTGCTACTATTCTAGGAGATTTGAAGCTTGCCATCACTGTTTGGGAGGCCTTGAGGAAAGATGGCAAAGGTGGTTCAGTGCGTTCAATGAGTAGGATCCATTATGACTCCAGCTGAGATTTCTCACAGGATATGCTACCTATGCTGTTGTCTCCTTCGCCTACACTATCACTTCATGCAGGTAACGCGCTTTCCGGGATGCAATTGCAAGTATCTGAACCCCGGCCTCATGATCAATTGACTGCCCTTAAATACGCCGTCCGCTGGGAAGCGGGTATAAGTACGTCTGACTTTCTCAATCATCCAGTAGAAGGAGAACGGTGGTTGGTCTGGGCTGCAGGCAATGTATTGTAGTCACGATTGACACTGATGGAGGCGTGCTAAAATTGTCAACAGTCAGAAGAGCCACCTGCGGCTCTATTGTTGGCGCATGCTGCACTGCTGAGCTCTCAAAAGCATGCCAAGAGGCGGGCTGCTCTTTGGTACCTTTCTGCAGCGAACAGGCTTGAGAAATGTGGCATCGTGAGTTCTTTGGTGATCTCAGTTGTATTAGAGGGCCTGAGCGAGGGTCAAGAAACCACTGACCATGTTCTTTCTGCGTCGAGCATACGAATTGTACAATGACCGACCCCAAAATTATCTCTCTCCGTCCTTTTGGGAATCTGAAGGACAACCACCACTTAAGATGCACGGAAGCGATGCAATCATGTCTGACATCGAACATTCTTTAGGTAGGACTCGAGATTCGACTTCAGTCTTTATACTTCCTGATTCTTTTTCAGGTCGGTTACTGTACACGACTGGCGATGTTGCAGGTGCTGTTCGCTTTTTCCTGGGTCTGCTGAGAGGGTCGAGTGGAAACTCGTCGTACACATCGTCATCCCCTTCAACAGAAAATGATGGTGGAAATAAGCTTCCGGTTACGGATAAAGTATACCTCGACGACTTTAGAGTGGCATACGCCGTGCGCGAACAGTCTTTTTTTGATATATGCACATCTCAAGCCGTTTTTCGCAGCATTTCAAAGAGACTTCACCTGAGAGTGAACAGTTGAATGACTTAAAATTGCCTTGCACATTTTGTGTCACGCAGCAGACACGACTGCGTCTTGCGGGTGATATGCAAAATGGAGATAGCAGAGTGTGGAAATACCAGGAAGAATCGTGGAAGGCGTTTTGCAAGTCTCTAGGTAGCACTGGAGGGTTATCCGCTAGTGGAAAGGCATCAGTGCACGGTATGTCACTCTTGCTACTTATTGGTTGAGCGTCTCATCGTCTGTTTAGAGGTATTTTGGGTTGATTTAGTTCTTCGCAATCCTCTGAACACGGAAGTCAACTTGTCGAATGTGACGGTCACGGTAGAAGAATCCGATGTGCAAGATGTTTCTGCTTCTACCTCTTTTGTCGAGGTCGAAGTTATTAATGACATCGTCCTTGGCGCGAAGGAGTCACGGACTGTGAGTTTTCTCAACATCTAGTGCAATGCCCGTCCTTATGATTTCGAGGTCCCGATCTCTATTCAATCTTCCCGTGCAACCTCTCTGGTGGTCACACATGCAACGTACAACTTCCTCTCTCTTCTCCCGTCCGCTGAATCTCTTGCCTCCCGTGGCCGCCGACTTCATGACACAGTTTCTCAGCGTTTGCAGCCCACCTATGCGCCGGATGTCAAGATCAATGTTGAGATTGAGGACATTGATCAGAAGCTCCTTGTAGATTTTGCGGACGACGAACGGCTGGTTCTTGCTCAAGGCGAAAGAAAGGAGCTGAAGCTTTGGTTTTGCAACTCTGGCGGCCGACCAATTAAAGAGATATGGCTGGTTGCTGGACCGGAAGATGAGATTTGGCTGGGGAAAGACGATGATTCTGATGATATCGGTGAGGCTGCAGATCGAAAATCGAGTCCCAGCTGATATTTCGAAAGGCATCAGCACAAGTACAGAAGTCATCCACTCACGCAACTCTCTTGAACCTAGAAAGCCGTTGCACATCCCTCTCAAGCTCAATCCTAATGAGAGTATCGAATATCCAATTCAGCTTCACACAGAGGCGATCGGGTCCCAGGAGCTCAATCTCCTCTTCGTATATCGAGAGGTCAGTCTCGGTTTGAACGTTGATTCGTCTTTCCGTCTTACCTGTTGTAGAGCGAAAAGGAGCGCTTCAGATCTGCCCGTTTTATGAGATATTATTCAGTGTTCAAATTGCTAGATGTTGCTACATCTTCACGACCGTATCAATCTGAAGATTACTTGTTCCTTGTTCAGCTGGAGCTTTCCTCTCTTTTGACGTCCATGGATATCCATCTTAGACAGATCATTTGTATGAGCCCGACTTGGATGTGTCGCCCTCTTGTCGAACATGAACTGTATGTCGCATTTTTCTATGATCTTTCTTGTAATGATCAGCTTCTTCCCATCTCAGTGGGATGTTAGCGCCACTCCAATCATCACACTTGGTTTTCGGTCTTCGCCCATTGGACAGAGGTTTTGCTGCTCATGAATCATTCAAATTCGTATCGAGAAAGTTACGGGACGTGTTGCATGGACGACCGGTAGAGAATACAGATCCACCACCAATAGACCTTCTTTGTTCATGCATCCCTAAGGTCATACTTTTTTGTCAGTTCAGTTCTGAGGCTGACAATCGTTACTGCAGACTAGACGATCTATTTCTAGGCTTAGCATGATGGATTTGGTCTCCCAGAGCAGGCGAAGTGTCGTCACCCGTGGTTTGGCCCAGTCATATCCTCATATTCCACACGACTCTTATCCCAAAATCTTTCCTCTTTACCACCCGGAATCTGTCGATTTTATCGTCTTCTGGGAGATTCCTTCCCAACAACGCTCTGGGTATATTACCGTGTCCGGTCTCTCGCTTGGGGCTGGGCATGCAGCCCTCGGTCCTATCATTGAAGAAGCGGAAAATGCGAAAGTCAAGCGAAGCATGTATGCTGAAACTCAGCGAGAGAAAGAGGAAGTTTTGGACGCCATTCGTAAAAGTGATTGGAACGCAGAGATGAATCCGGCAGTGTTGGTACTTCAAGAACCGACTACTACGCATCATAATTTCAACCTCGGGTTCGTGTACTTTTTATTCTCTTCCCTAAGCACTTCTCATTTTTGCGCACATCAGGCCATGTCGTACTTCAATTACAATGACTATCAAAAACTACTCATTGACTCATAAGGTTCGGTTTATACTTAGACTCGATGCCGATACAAATGCAGTTCCTTCTGTTTCGTAAGCCAGATTCTTCAATGGTTGTTTCCAGAAACATCTGACAGATCGTAGTCTCCTATCACCTCCTTACATAGGCCGGCTCACGTTCCGCGGGTTGCTTGGTCCCACGGCTTCAGCCGTAATACAACCCGCCATGTGGATCACCCGGCCTGGGACGTATGGCTACGGTCGGTGGAGCCTAGAGACTGAAGTCTTGAAGAGTTCCGATACTGAAGGAGAAAATTGTGACCGTGTCCAGCACCGGTATACACAAGAATCATCACCTAGAGATGGATCTTCATTCACTGTATCTGAACTTCTATCGTCTTGAATTAATGGTATCGGTGTAATACAGTATATTACTCGGGTGTAGGCGCAAGGATTGGAGAAGGCTAGGTCAAGCTTACTCTTGCTTTTCCTCATCCTTCTTCTCTTGCGCTGCCTTCTTAGCGGCAGCAAGACGCAGCTGCTGCTTCACACGCACATTGAAGTATGTCTATCAATGAGGCAAGAATTGAGCTTCGTGACCAGGCATCATCCTTAAATATAACTTACGCCCAGGACGAATTGAACAGAGTTGAAAAATGGTACCCATAGCTAAATAAAAGATCAGACCGAATATTCAAGAACAGCAAAGCCAGTACAGACATCAAGAGGAATGTATCTCTGCGCAATGGATAGTGTCAATGGAGAGACAACCCATGACACCTACTCAAGAGATTAGCTGCCGTATCTTAGGTCTGACGCAAACCTTACCCGAAGCACAGCGAAAAGTCCTGCCTTGACAGTCCTAATAACATCATCAAACGTCTTGGCGCCGTTGATAATCGCCATAGATGCAAGGTATACTAGTCACGATGTGGGTTACAATCCTACGACACAGTTCAGTGGGCTCACCAGAAGATGTGACGGGCGAGATGAGCAAGCTGTTCGCTACGATTTGTCCTATCCTCGCACCAGTACCGGTTTTTCCTGCAAATGCCTTTTGCAATGTCCCTGTCAGATAATGGCTCATGGGTGCTGAGACGAGGAAGCCGTATATCGCCATTTTAAGCGCCTTCACGTTGATGTTCAGAGCTGCTAGTATGTGCAAGAGAGGCGAAGCATCCTTGGCCGGCCGCTTGACAGGTGCACCTGCAATGGTACTACCAAGAACCTCCTGCAAGAAGCATAGGGTCCCTGTATTTGACATTAGTGGTTGGTATGACGGGGCAGTCAGATGACTTTCATACCTGTCGTGATCGCCTTTGTGCGAAGCGGGTTGGTGGAAAGCTCCCGGAGGTATCTTTGGAGGTATATCTTGAGGAGCGAACCTGTTGCCTTCGTTACTTGTTCAGTGCTCATGGTTGTATCGAGACAAGAGGAGGAAAATCTGGGGAAAGAAATAAAGATTCCGGAGTTTGATGATCATGTAAATATGTACCCGTACCCGTCCATATCACGGCAAACCGGCTTTCAAATGCCGACTTCCGAGTCAGGAGCCGATTGAAAAAGTTACTCTCTACACGGAGAAAACAGTTTGGTCGAATCAATACATGTCACAGTCCTCGTTTTTCCAGTATAGTCAGCATAGCCAATTTAATAGTGTCTCCAGATTGCATGCTCTGCAGAATTGCTGTAAGTGATGTCCCTCTACACCTTGGACCCAGGTCCAAAACCCACCCAAATCAAAATAAGGGTCATCAGAGCTCAGGGCTCCTTCTTGTGCATGTGTTGCAAATCCAGTCTGAACTCAGTAGTCCTGAAGTATTGCTTGTTAGTTGCCTCCACTAGAAACCCACATCTGTCCGCTGGTAAGAATGAATGCCAGCGTATGCTTAGTGCTGCTATTTCCTTCCCTAAAATAACGCACAAGGAAACGCTTGCCAATCAGCCTTGATTCAAAATGCTAAGCACTATGGGCTTTTGAGCATATTGCCAACTCCGGAGGCACAAATAACACGAGATCAGATACAGACCGGTAGGTTGCGACATACCTATTGAATTCAAGTCTGATCAATATTATTACGGGTACGAAGGAAAGAGTACAGGGAGAGAGTGCTGTCCGAGCGTTCTATCTATTCACATCTGACGATAATGTCTCTCTTCATGATGCAAAACGCAAGAAGAGGAGCATAGTAGACCACAAACCTCAAGCCATTGCACAATGCCTGACTAAGTGAGCTTTACCTTGTATACTGGAATTTATTGGCTGAGCGACTGCTCATTGTACGGCCTTTGCCAGTGCTGAAAACTTACGATGTGTAGGGCTGGCGAGAATAGAGACACGGTAGGACAGTGACAGTACGTAGACTCTTAGCTACCAGTGGAACCCGACATAAGGGCTCAGCCCCAGCGGGTATCAGAATCCATCAACATCATCATGCTCACGATTTCTGCTCATGCACGGCGGACTCTAGGACATCAAATACAGTAGAAATTAGTAAGAACTCAATTCTCAATAGTTCAATATGCTCCCTGACCATTAAGCCCTTCAGAAAGTCTCCTATTCAGCTCTTTGAAGACTCAGCAATCTGCGCCTCGACCCTCGATCATTAAAGTTTGACGAATGAATTCCTTGGATAGATGCGTGGCCATGGAGGAGAAAGTGAGCCGATAATTTGTCTCGATTCAAGGTTTATTGATACTCACATGTTCCAGGATTCTCGATGTTTGCTTGCTGCCTTGCTAGCAGGAGTTCTAGCAGAAATTCTCAACTGTCTGCACCGGCGTAATCTTCTTTTCATGCGTCAGGTATGTTCATCAGTCATATCTATGAGAGTGGACGCAATCAATCGGCAACTACAGGTTTGCAACTTGATGAAATTTCGCGAGTAAGGGCAGTGTGGACAACCCAATAGTGTCGTTACGGTGCAGAAAAGGAATTCTCACCCGCGTACAGGGAGCTTCTCGAATCTTGCACGCCTGCAAAGCTGGAGTCTTGGGTTTTGCGAAGACGTTCTGGATGGAGACCTGCGGGGGAAGGATTGCGTCCATTCAGAATAATACGAGGTGGACGTTAGCTGCTCGTCAACATGTTTGATGGTTTGGTACTCTGTTATGACCTGGAAGATCCTAATGTGCCGAGCATTGTCTTGACGCCGCCCTGCGATGACCCCTACGAAGAGGCAACTTATCAACTAACCATCGATATTGACCCAACAAGCCCAACATGAAATTCACCATGTTCACCTTTCCTTCCCAATGCATTGGTGAGCCACATTCGTGTTCAAAGTTTATGTTGAGCACGTTCGGTTTTGACTTGGCTATGAATCTAATGCCGCCCTTAGAGGATCTCTTGATCTCATGAATTGGCGTGTCAACCTGTGCGGACATTGGACTTCTGCGCCCCTTGAAGCAACTTTCTTGAATTCATTCTGTAATACAGAAGAAGGTACCATCGTCATGTCGGTCAGCCTGCTTGGCCCTCTTTTGGTAGGGTCATGTAAACGCAATCGTTACGATTTCACATCGAAGACTTTGATTGTAAGTTGTCCACATCTTTCCTACATCGCGGAACAGTGATTGTTCCTCAGAACCCGGCCCTCAAAGACCTGGTATATTTCTTCTTCTTTATTCACCACCTTTGCCAATAAGCAATCGTCATGTCTCAGGTGATGTACAACTCCTCCCAGGTCATCGATTGGTCCTTGTAGGCTCTCACTCTCTCTGCCTGTATGACGTCGGCTCTATGATTGACGATCAACCCACTGCCCCAACTATGCTTCCTATTCAGTCAGTAGATCAATGGGAATTTTCTGGCGGTTGGAGCTATCTCGTCGGCTACTATCGTTTCATTGTGGATTCCAAAGCAGCTTCACTGCTTCTCGGGAGGGTATCTGCTAATTGGTCATTCCTCACAATGTCAGGCGTACACCTCATCCCACGGAACATATAGAAGCACCTTCTTTGACTATAAATGGTGTGCATCTGGGAAGGAGAAAGCACTGGTGAGGAAGAGAGACAGGACCTTCATCGAAGTCGGTTACCCCAGAATTCTAAATCACGCAATGTGACATGTCACGAACTCATTCTTCCTCCGTCCTGTACCACTCATTGGTTTGGTCTGAGATGGACGAAGAAATTAGACGGATAGGATTGAGAATACGATATATATCCTTGGTCGAGACTCGCAACTTTTTCGATCAATCAATCCATTTGAGACGACATGAAGGCCCCATATATACTTAAGCCCTCTGTTGTCAGGAACGCATCTACCTGGGCTTTTTGAGGTATTCTAAAAAGGTATAATATTCATTAAGATGTATATGAACTCTACAAAATAATAGGAAAACGTCCAGTCTACTGTCGTCCCTTTACCCTGCGGAAGGTCAACATTTGTACGGATACGATCGCAGCGTAACATACCAAATTTTGACGTAATCGGCCAAAGACACCATACAAACAGTTTGCCAGACACCAAGGCCAATTCGGGGAGTAACGCCACGATATAATCCTTTGATGCCGTTTTCTCTATATATATACGAAAGGGTGTTCAAAATGGTTAGTTTCTCTGGTCGGTTAGCGGAAGCAGCTCCTTTCGCCATGGATTGCATCTACGAACAAAAGACGGTCAAAAGAGGTCGGAATCAACATTGCGGGACGGAATACCTCAACGCGAATAACTTCGATGGGTTGATTCCATGTCGCTAGAGCGCCACCTATGGTGGAAGCAACAATTTTCTCTACAGCACCCAAGCTCTCGGTTTCTGATTTCCCCTTGATTTTCCTAATGGAAGTCTCTGCCAAACGAGCAAAACCCATGCTAAAAAGCATGGTCAATACGATCACAAATGAAGGAGACTAGTTGCCACACCGTGAACCCCAATTAGTACATTGACGGACGGCAACAGCATTTACACCCTTGTTTACACCGGCAAGACCTTCCCGACGGTAGATGTCGGCAAACACAGCCCACGTTGATGGAGGTTTGGCACCAGTAGCAGCAGTTTTCTGACGCGTAATCTCTACGGTTTTCATGCAAGTTGTGAAGCCTATCATATATACGGAGTTAGAAACTAAAAACCACGGAATAGTTCAAAGTACCGTACCCATAGTTGCATAGGCCTGCGCAATACCACCAGTCATACCTCCCAACAATCCGGCAAACGCAGGATTTATACCGGCACCGAGGGACGCAGTCTCGACCTCTGAAGCCGTAAATACCAAGACAGCACCTTTCGTGGAAGCTTCGATCCACGCCTAAAACTTATGCGTCAGACTGGGGAATCCTACGGACGCTATGCACGAACCCACGGAATCAATCCCTGATAGTACCCAACAACACCGCCACGCGACCAGACCGTCTTACACGCCTGCCACATACTTTGGGATCGGTTGGCGGCCATTTGAGTCTTCAAGACTTCTAACGGTTGACCAAGAGTAGTGACCTGGGTGTACACGATCAGTTGAGGACTCCACTATCAGGAGGGACAACCTGCCTCCTACAAAAAAAAAATTAGTCAAAACGGGAAAGTGACATACAATAGGTGAAGTCACGTACAAACTACAGTACATTGAGATACACGTAGACGCCATGAGTGGTTGATGGCTGAAGAATTAATGAAAAGTGCACACCAGATTCATGATAGCGCCTGATACGTAGCACGTTAAAATGAGAAAGTTAAAAGACATTGAACGCGTACCAACTGCAATATTCGACCAGCTGACGCCTTTCTGGCCGGGCTCCTTCTGAATGGCCATTGAAACGTAAAAGGTGGTACGGTAAGGAACTGAGGATAGAAAGCGTTAGAGACTTGAGTTGAATTTGAGCCTCTTTGGGGACTTTGGGGAGTAGCGATCGGATATAGCCGAGCTTGCCCGTTCTACCCTGGCAGTGAATTGATACATTGCTGGCGCTCGAACCACTTTTCTCAAAAGTTCTCGCTAAATTATAGGCACCCCACGTTCAGCTGATCGTACGACGTACAATAATATCCTTTATTAGACGTATGCGTATGCGAATGAGATTGGTAACAGGTGTGGCATGTCTCGATAAATTAGGTATCAAAATGCGACTGTGTACGAGGCAGATGGAAAAAGGCTATGAGCTAATAGGATTATACTTAGCGACAATGAATCACAATGAGGAATAGGTGTGTATTGCAGTGAGGACAAGGTGGGGTGCGTAAGGTCCATTTCCCAAACGGTCTCATGTGGTATCTGCTTGGTCTTTGTTGATCGTATGGAGCAGAGCGTCTCGTTCTTCTGTCAGCCTAGTGTCGTAGAGCATCAAAGGGAAGCGTTCGTCAATAAATAGATCTCAAACAAAAGTTACAGAAAGTAAAAGAAACCGAGAATTAACCCAGCCATGGCGAAACTCTTGAAACGAAAGAATCGAACATACCGAGTGATTTGGTCCTGGTTCTCTTCCTGATCCTGTTCCAGATACTGAATCTCCATCACCTTACGTTGAACTTCTGCATTGAGTTCCTCCGCCTTGTTATGCGCAGCCTCTAGCTCGTCTTTAAGGGCCCTCGTGGCTTTGTCGTGTTCTGCCACAAGATCATGGATCTTCAGATTATGGGCTTCATGCAACCTTTGTAGTTCCTCCTTGGTTACTCCTGGCGAGACTGGCGGTGCTACGCCGTTTCCATCAGTCTTGGGTGCCGTACGTTCGGATTCTATGGAAGCCCGTAACGTCACCAGTTCCCCTTCCAGATCGGCGACCTTAATCGCAAGTTCCGACTTTTGTGCTATGAGAGCGCTGACCTCTTCGTCGTGAGCCACACGGAGCTTAGTTACTTCTTCAGCGCGTCCCTTCGCTGCATCCTCGAGATCTTTCGCTTGATTGTTGGAGAGCTCAGTAAGCGAGATCTTTGTGAGGTTGAGCATTTCATTTGCAGTCGTCAAATCATCTTTAACGACAGACAGCTCTTTACTAAGTCGAGTGATTTCCTCGACTTGCGCCGCAGAAGCAGAGGCACGAGCGTCATCACGTTGTTGAGTGAGGTTTTGAATCTCGGCACGGGCAGTCTCGAGACTTGTCTTTGCCTTGACAAGATCGTCTTGAGTGGCTTTGAGGTCGAGCTTCAGAGTTGTAATGATCTTCTCAAGGCGGTTGACTTCTGAATCCAACAGACTTGTATGTTCCGCCTTGATATTTTCAAGAGTTGAAGTGTTGGCCGCCTGTAGCTGCTCAATTGAAGCAATGGAACTAGCGCGAAGCACTTGTAGTTCATGAGCGTGTACATCACCAGCCTCAACCTGTGCCTTCAATGAGACCGAATCAACTGAAATCATTCGAGGCGTACCTTCGCACGTTCGAACGCCTCTTGTACAAGCTGATTATGCTCTTCTTTGACGGCAGTGACCTTAGCATCATAGTAAATCCCTTGATTCTAGATTTCGAGTTACTACTGTAGAATTCAATTGATAGCAAGACCCACCTCAAGCTCCTTTGTTATTCGCTTTATCTCTTCTGAAAGATCTGACTCCCTTTTCGTCGATTCAGCCTCGGCTTCTGTAAGCTTGCGATTGTGGGCTTCCATAGATAACAAAGCGTCTGCTTTGATTTGGTCATGAGCCTTCTGAACAGCGGCTAACTCGGCTTCGAGAGCCTCAATAGAGGCATTTAAAACATTCTGTTGCTCAACTTCGGCCTGGAGCAAGGCATCGTGTCCTTCCTTGAGTTTCGCGACCTGTACCGCAACCTCGATCTCTTGCGCTTTTGCTGTTTCGTGGGCTTGCTTATTAGCTGTTGTGGCCTTCTCAACTTCCGCCTCTAGAGTCTTCACTTGGGCCAACAATTTCTCTCGCTCCTCCTCACTGGTCTCTTGACTCTCCTTCAGCTCCAGGATCTCAATCTCAAGTTCTGAGAGCTTTCCAGTGTTCTCTTCCTTCTCTGCTTTCAATCCTGCGATCTGTACCCTGAGCTCATCGACGGAGCCCGACTTCGCCTCGAAGACCTTGACCTTGTCTTCCAATTCATTTGTTGCAGCCGCATGAGCTTCTTTGAGGGCATCAATTTCAGCCTTGGCAGCTGCAAGTTCCGATGAAGTCTTGAGAAAAGCCTCGTGCTCGAGGCCTGCCTTTTCGGTGTTCGACGAAATGGTGTGCTTCAAATTGTTCAAAGCATTCTGTGTTGAAATGACCTGGCCATCTAGGGCTTGAATCTGAGCTCGGAGGTCTTCAATTGTTTTTTCCTGTGTGGCTGATGCTGCTTTCGCTGCATCTACCTACAAAAGCATGAAAAACCGGTTCAAGACAACTTCATTGCAGCTTACTTGTTGTTTCAGAGTAACAATAGTAGATTCATTATCCCGTCCCCCAGTTTCAAAACTTACAAGGGCAACTTTCGCTTCTGAAAGCTGTTGCTCCAATGATGACTTGTCTTGATTCAGTTGTTTAGCTAGGACTGCTTTGGACGCAAGGTCGGTTTGAGCAGTCTCCAATGCACTCGTTAGTTCGCAGATTCGACCTTCTAGCTCGGCCACGTTCTTCGACTTCGCTGCCAGAGATTCAGTGAGATCTTCGAGCTTAAGACACATAGATAAGTAAAGACAATACGAGACGAGTGCGTCAATCATACTTGGGCTTGTAGATCTTCCAAGGCTTTGCTGTCCTCCTTGACCTCACGTATAGAAGATACGGAGACCGTAGTGCGAGTCGATCTTGTGGCTGTAGCTGAGACGGACGATCGAGGAAGGGGAAGCTTTCCTGACGAACTAAGGGCAAGTGGAGGCTTGATGCCCACAGGTAAACTTTGCCTAGAAGTTGAGGAACCGGCTGGACGCTTGACACCCTCTGAAACCGCAGACTTGGGCCGGGCCGAGGTCGATGTTGCAGAACCTGTCGGAGAGACAGCTGATGGACGTGTAGCGCTGACTGAAGGTGCGAGTTTCGTGCTAATTGCAGTAGTCGCGGGCTTAGTACTAACAACTGACTTCGAGTTGGCAGAACCTGAGGAATGTTTGGCATGTGAAGCGGACAATGTCGGCTTCGACATGGCTGGTGCAGTAGGCTTCGCAGAAGCGACTGATAACCTTCGACTTGGGGCAGCCGCAGGAGCAGCAGGGGTACGTGTGATGGCGGTCATAGACGCTTTGGAAGGAGCTGCTGCAGACGAGCTAGTGGATCTTGAAAGAGTAGGTGCGACGGAAGGCCTGGTAGACTTCGTGTCAATACCCGTGTGTTTCGTATGGGGTACCTTGCTAACAGCACCAGTGCCAAAAGTCCCTGAATTGATAATCTGTGAAACAGCCGGTTAATTATTTTTCATTGGGTGGACGGATTGCAGACTACCTTCTTCACTAAGGGGGTCGGAGGGCCCCCGTTAGGCCTGCCCGCAACAATTTTGACTGACGAAGATTTTCCCTTAGTAGGAACTTCGTTCACTCGAGCGATAATATCCGGATTCTTGGACATAGGCTCCTCAACCACGTTTGCAGTGTCTAGATCTGCGATATCTAGTGGCACGCCATTGCCATTCGAAAAGACATCAACTGGCTGTTCAGTATGATCTGTCTCGTCGGCCTCATGTCCATTATGAGGAGAGGCTACGCTGCGGATCAAGTCAGCAGAGTCCGAACCGCCCTGTGGCTCTGCAGCATCGTCTTGCATCGATGCTGTAATCTGCGTTTCAGTCCCAGACATGAAGGAAAGCGAAAGTTGAGTGAGCGATTGAGCGAACCCGATTGATTGAGCCAATCAAAACACGACAACAACAGACGCGTCGCGATCATGAAGATCATTCATAACCATGCTGATGAACCAGCCATATTGCAGTCATGCATGTTCTACATATATACTGAGTCTAGTTTTACAGCACAGTGGAATACAAATTCAATGCGTTGAGTGCTGGTTCGGTCAAAGAATTGTGGTTATAACTGAGGACTGTCACCTGGGATTTTGGGGTTGTTCACGATCTTGAGCTTGTTAAACAGGAGGAAAACATACAGAGCCGGGCTCCACGTTGAAATGGGTAGCTGGCTTGTTTGTGAGAACATTAGTAAAAAGAGCAAAGACTGCTTTCACCACGAGCGAGAGGAAATTTGAGCCAGCGTGAGATGAGGACGCGATTGAAGTGTCCATGCGCTACGATCATCACGTCTCTTGTATTGAGGCCTTCCTCTTTGTATTGCCGATGATATTCCTGTACCTGTACGGACCTTTCGTTTGCCAAGGATCCAATAGTCTAAGATTGGCCCTCTTACTTTGGCAATCACAGTATCGACTCTCGCCTCCATTTCTGCAACGGATTCCCCTCCAGGACAACTAGACACGCGTGCAATTTAGCTTAAGGACGACAATCAAATGAACAAATCTACCCATCTGCCCAGATGGTCCAACTAGGGTTTTCCTGTTCAATCTCAGAAGACACGAGTCCCTCGTACTCGCCTGGATCGACGCGATAAGCGTGGGACTACTAACTACACTATCCAGGAAAAAACTACCGTAGTCCCATTCCCGAACTTCTTCGGTTAGAATGTGGTGCGGCTCCTCTGGCAAGTGACTGAACAAGAGATGGAAGGTCCTGTGTGCGCGCTGGCGGGGAGAAACGAATACAGTACAGAGATTTTTGGGATCGATGACTACTGGGGAAAGACGTAACGGATACAACACTCGAGATCGGAAATGCAGCAAGATACTCACATCCATCACCGACCACCTTTTTTGCCTTGTCAATGACCTGTTGTTCTCTGGCTGTGAGCGATATGTCTGTCCGTCCCGTCTATCGACAGTATCTGCCTCTGCACCTTGAAATATGAGATGAAACTTACATGTCGTCTAATGAAATCCAGATTAGCATGTATTATGTAGATACAATCAATTGATTGACCCATTGAGGGACCATTCAGTCTCTCCTGATAAAAGATTGTAAGTCACTTGAAACACACAATTGCCCTCTGGTTATGCTACCATGACGAATAAGAAACAGACGGGGTATGGGACGCGACATGATGGTGAAGGGGTTTAAGTCAGAAATAATATCAATATAGACGCGAGTCATTCATGTAGAACGAATTAGAAGGTTTCATAATCATCTGATTCGGATTCAAATACCATGATTAGGGGCCATTGGCTGCCATTGGAATTGATTGAGTCATTGACGACTGGAGAACTCCGCGAAGGCGGGAGATCAATCGATCACGTGCGACCAGCAGAACTTGTAATCCGTGAATACATGTGTAGTTTATAGCGTCACTGCACCAAACGGTTATCAGTGTGGTCTCTGGCTTCCGCTTGAACAGCGCCTAGTATCTTCACTCCGATAAATCTCTCCATACGAGAAGACCATATATTGAGTCACCGATAACCAAGTGGATCTCTCCTTGCCACGTCCGTTGACGCGTTGGCCTGTGAATCCAAAACAGTCGACATGTTTGACGACTGTGAGTCACATAATTTGTAGCTCATCTTGACCCCACATGTAAAAGATCATAGATGTTGAACACTCCACTAACCCTGCAGTCCCTGTCACCGCTGCCGCTGGAGTGCCCCATTTACAATATGAAGGGTTTGAGCCTTCAGCGTACGAACCTGATGACCTTCGCATAGGACTCGAGGAGAGATATTCGGTATACAACAATAAATATCTTGGAATTACTTGACGACTGAATTGTAGTCTCGCAGATAGGTAATCCTGATTTAGGCACTCTGGATACACCCATTTTCGATATTGGACGCGTCCAATATGATTTCCCTGCTCCTCTTACCACATGCGTTGTGTCTTCGGATATGCTAGTCATGGGCTTCTCTTCCAATCTTCTCGTTCTTATAGAATTATCGCGTGCGGACCAAGTCATCAAGATCAGGATTCCACGAAAACCAACAGAAATGACATTGTACAAACTGTTCATGGATCCCTCCGGACGACACATCGTGATAACTTCTACTCAGGGAGAGAATTGGTATTTTTACCGCAGCTGGAAGGAACCTCGACGACTGAAAGGGTTCAAAATGGTCATCGAGAGCATTGCGTGGAACAGACCCGCGTTGTTGTCTGCATCACATTCGACATCCACGCGAGAAATTCTCATAGGAGGTAAAAATGGCACAATATACGAGGCAGTATTAGACGCCGAGGAAGATTTCTTCAAATCTCAGGAACGATACCTTCAAGCCGTTTTCCCGCTACCAGAACGTCACCCAATTACTGGTATTAAATTTGATTTTTTCCCTCCAACAGATCCGAAAAAAGCACTGGTTATTGTGACCACATCCTCCCGGATCTACCAGTTTGTCGGTACCCCTGACAGAAGATCTGATGATGGTGGCCGTGTTTTCTCTGGACTCTTTTCCATCTATAGGGAGGCTGTGCCGAGTGAGTATTGACTAACAGAATGGCGAATAGCTCTCAACTGGGTCCTAGAGATTCTTGAACTTCCTGGGAATCTTCAACAATCAGAACTTTGCTTCTATATCCCTGATTCCGACCAGATTGTATCTCTGCCAAAGACTATGGCATGGATGACAGGTTTGCATTCAAAGAGATCCGCTTTTACCATTCAAATAAAGCGTTTTTGTTTTGCAGGACCTGGTATATACCATGGTATCTTGAACTACGAATCTAAATCAGAAGACTTTATTGATGCTGCAGAATTACTGCCATATCCATCTCTAGTCTCCAAGACTGACCCAGAGATACCTTCCTCTATCGCTCTGACAGAATTTCACCATATACTTCTGTATAGAGATAAAATAGCTGCAATCTGCTGTCTCGATGATCAACTCAAGTACGAAGAGCCTCTACCACTGGTGAGTCTGAATCATATCATTCACAATACCTTGCTCAAAGTGAAACTTATCAATGTAGAGGCCCGGCGAGCAAGTTAGAGGCGTCACTTCTGATTCTGTGCGAAGAACTTACTGGATTTATACGGACCAATCTCTATTTGAATTGGTTGTTGGCAACGAAGATCGTGACGTTTGGAAGATATACCTTGAAAAACAACAGTTTGAGACGGCCCTGAAGTTCGCGAAAGTATGTCGCTCTGAATAACAACGTCTTACCCTCCAGATTGAAGATTTTCTGTAGACTGCTGTACAACGAGATCAAGTACTTTCTGCTCAAGCAGACACATACTTCTCTGATGGTCGCTATTTCCAAGCTGCACAATGCTACGCTCAGTGTTCCACTACGTTTGAAGAAGTCAGTCTTAAATTCATCGATGCTGGTGAACGGGATGCTTTAAGATCGTATCTTATATCGAGACTTGAACGAACGCGTAAAGGGGTATGTTTAAACATTATATTGTTTTTCCCCTTCTTGAAACTTTGAGCCAAGGATCTGACGCAAAGAATGATGTTGGCTACTTGGCTGGTGGAATTTTATCTGAGTAAATGCAATCAGCTGGATGACATTGTTGCCTCAGAAACGGTTTCTGATGATGTTGATAATCTTCGAACTGAGCAAATCATTCTTGAGGATGACCTTCGACAGTTCTTTGATACGTATAAGGTATGTGGCAATATTTTTATATCTACCTGCTCTGACCCTACGAAAACTTGACAAGCACAATCTGGACCGGAATGCAACTTACGAGCTCATTCAGAGCCACGGAAGAACGGATATGTATTTGTATTATGCAAATGCTATCGGGGATTATCAACGGGTCATTGAACACTGGATCATGGAAGAAAACTGGCTCAAAGCGATCGAAGTCATCAGCTGTCAGGTATGTTGACTTGGTCTACATTCTTGATGCACACTAATGTGTTCCTAGTCTGACCTTGAACTGTACTATCGGTTTGGTCCCGTTCTAATGCGAAGAGCTCCGAAGGAAACTGTGGACTCCTGGCTAAGACAACCATCTCTTGATCCTTCACGTCTCATCCCTTCTATTCTCCAGTTTCAACAGATTCCACGCGATCCCTTAACTCCTAATCAGGCGATCCGATACCTCAACCATCTTGTTTTTGAGCAACACAACACCTCTCCAACAGTGCACAACCTTCTCATTACTTTCCATGTACCTCCATTACCACCTATCGTCTCTGATGTCAACGTCGACGACGGTCCTCTTCTTCGATTCCTACAGACAGCTCCATGCGATCCAGTCACTGGAAAGCCTTATTATGACCTTGACTATGCTTTGCGGCTCTGCAAGAACGGTGGCCGGACACAACCATGTGTGCATATTTACTCTAAAATGGGACTTTGGGAGAATTCTGTTGACCTGGCCTTGGAGAAAGGAGACCTGGATCTAGCCAAGATAAATGCTGATATGCCAGAGGAAGACAAACCGTTGCGGAAAAAGCTGTGGCTTAAAATCGCCCGCTATGTCGTGCAAGACAAGAAGGATATCAAAACGTACGTCGTCAAGATCGTTGAACTACTTGCTTTGTGCGACGAACAATTCCCTAGGGCAATGCGTTTCCTTGAAAATACTGACTTGCTCAAGATCGAGGATATCCTACCATTTTTCCCTGACTTTGTCGTTATTGACGATTTCAAAGAAGAGATTGCTCATGCCTTGGAGGGCTATTCAAATCACATTGAGACGTTAAAGAGTGAGATGAACGAGGCTACACAAACGGCCGAGTCTATCAAGCAGGATGTCGTCGCTTTGAAAAACCGCTTTGTGACGATTGATGCCGGCGAACAGTGCTCTGTTTGTTCTCATCTGCTTCTCAGCAGGCAATTTTACGTCTTTCCCTGCCGACATTCCTTCCACGCTGACTGTCTTGTTACCTTGGTATGGTTTCCTACGATCAGTCACGATTTCCAAGCTGAACTATGTACTTGATTTTCAGGTCAAAGAGTACTTACCCGCTTCTGCTCTAAGGAAGATTATTACCCTCCAAAACAAGTTGACCGCAAGCAAAGCAGATACTCAGCCCATTGTCCTCCCGAGTCAATCCAATAGAGCAAACCCTTCCCAAGCGCGTGCGCTTCTATCTGCAAACTTTGGTGCAATACCCAGTCCTTTGCAGAATGGAGCCAGGGCAGCAAACCTGCTTGGACGAGGTGTCCTTACAGCTGGCGACCGCTTGCGTGATCTAATCGTACCTGATGCATTGACGGCACTCATCACCACACCGGCTTGGATGCCAGGAATGGGCGGTAATCAGCGACCTGTGCCTGGTATTGACTCTAGCGAAAAGACGGAAAAGTTGCGAACAGAACTTGAGGATGTTCTTGCAAGTAGCTGTCCATTGTGCGAAAGTGTGGTTGCGGGGTTGGATGTACCATTTGTGAAAGACGGGGAGGTTGATACAACGTGGGCGCTGTAGTCTACAATTTTTCTCCGTTTCCAGTTCATTATTATCAATTGGATAACATGTATATTGATACAGTGGGATAGGATATACTCAATAGGACAGGTAGAAGGCCTGGGGCGTTCGGAGTAGAGTCAGACAGAACGAATTATCCGTTTATCTTTTTGGTTCGTCCTGCTTTGCGGCGTAGTCGAGCTGCCTTTCTTGCACCCATCTAAAGGACGTTGAGCACGAGAGTTAGACCATAACAGGAAAGCCAACCTTTGCCTTGTCTTCTTCAAGTCTTTGCCGTTCTTCGGCTGCTTTCTTGCGCTCCTGAGTAATTTGCCGACGCCTTGACGGTGTCAAGAGAACATCGAAACCAGGACAAGGGAAACCACTACCTCTGTATCTCGGCTTGTTTTTCTTCCTTGAGCTCTGTCTCTAGCTTCTTGATGGCAAGAGCTTGTTGAGTTCTTCGCATACGGTCGTCCCAGTTTTTTGTCTTTACACCTAAAGGCAATCGTGACCGCCTATGGCGTGGAGATGTCAGCAGACATTGGGAAAGCACCGTGGCACATACACAGTCGCAGATTTTTGAGTCTTCCAGGACTTTCCAGATACACGGCCATTGGACGAGGGGGCAAGGGAAACGGCTTGAGCGTCCATGGAAGAGACAATATCTGCTTACGTGATACAGCGAGTTTAGTATATGCGACTCGATGTGTCGCCGTGGTGTTAGCACGCCTTGCCGTCGTCGCTGGGTCTTGTCGTTGGACCCTGTGTTGATGGAATTAAGACTTGGTGGCAGATAAGCGAGTTACATAGGCATCATGATGCATGATGTTTGAAATGCAAAAATCAGAATCGGCTAGACTGAAATCGGGAGAGAGTTGACCGGAGTGCTGCTCGCTGTTCTGCTCATTTACCTCGCCCAGTATGCTGAGCTCCTCGAATGCTCGGCCCAACGTCTCGGGTGGAGATCACGCTCTTTTCTCCAAAGAAGGTTACCAACTTCAGTCGCCGACCACATCCACCCTCAGCCGCTCCAACCGCGAACGCCTGAATGATCCCTTTGCCAGTATGCTAGACCTCGACGACGACCCTCGTCTGTCTGTCGCATCTGATGTCTACGATGAAGAGCTACCAAACGACGTCTCTCATGATGAATCTTCTCATAGATTAAGTTATCTTGGCCCCAACTTGCGCTTCCACTCCCGCGCTCCTTGGGAAACAGATGACACTATGCCCGCTAACGACCAAGAACTCAGCTCTGGCTTCCTCGGCTCATCAAAGAAGGCACTCGGTTTCTCCAGCAGTCCAAGACCAGGCAGTGCTCGTAGACCCAGCAGCGAGTCAACACGTTCTCATGCGAAATCCAAACAGTCCTTCGAAACGACATCGTCTCAGCTATCCTACCCAAGAGGCGCCTTGTAGTACGTGTAGCTAACTAGTTACCGTCACCATTGTTGATTGTATCCACAGTGCCTTGGCTCAAGAAAGTTTTTCAACATCGTCATTGAGGACATCCGCGGATGCTGAAAAACCTGTTCGTTCCCGAACTCCTTTGAATCGTGTACGGCTGGACTCTGCACACAATACTACTACTCCACATCATCCTTCTCCTACCTTTGTCACTCACCCAGATCACACTCCTTTAACAAACTCATCCAAGGATGAAGTTCAGGATGCCCAAGCGGATGACTTCCACCCTTACGCGAACCCTGACCTTGTTTTTCAGGTACTCGAAGAACACCGTTACCTATCACTCAATCAAGGGATTCTTCATAATAATTCCATTGCGACTGTAACAGATTCCGTAGCTCACAGAGCGCCGTCAAGACATGAGACTAGGTCCACATCAACTCCAGTCAATCCTCCTCTGCCAGCGAGTGCTAAAAATCGCGCCCCTGCTATTCAAGGCAGGGAAATTTTGCCGCCTACGACAGTTCACAATACCCTTCACCTTGAGTCCAAACTTCCTTCCAATGAGGAGTCTTACCTCATGGACATACAACCTGTTGCGGATGGGTGGACAGAGGTAATAAACCCAGGATTTTCACTCATATCACTCGAGGAAGCTCGTGCACGAAATCGGAGTACTCCCTTCCAGCCAACTGTTGCACTTTCTCCACCTTCAAGCTCGACTCCCTTGTCATTTACGTTGCATCCAGATCCTTATAACGTGAATAGTAGGCGCTATGACGTAGAAGACGGTGATTTCAGTCCTCGCAGCCAAAGAGCTAGAGCCCAATCCGTGAGCGCTGGTGCTAAAGCCAAGGGTGCCTTCCAAAGTATTGTGGGCGGCGGACAGCCAAAACTCGAAGCCGACGTGGGACACGGAAAGGCGTTGAAGTACAGGAAGAGTGGGTTTATGAGGTTGTTTAATGGTGGTCGTGGGCAGGATAAAGAAGAGAAATCGCCCCCTCCGCCAGTCCCGTCGCTGTCGGATGCCTATATGGCTCTCGGCGCAGCTCAGGAAACGCCGAAAGTAGCGGCATACCATGATTCCACTCCAGATCCATCGCTGTCTCTGGAAATGTCGCTTTCATCGCCAGATCCAAATCGATCTCCCGCAGATCTTGTAAAATTATCTCCAAATCCAAAACGACCTATTCCACCCTTGTCAATCAATACGCAACGACAGCACACTCTTCCCGCGGCCAAAAATGAGGATTTTCAAATGCATACGGCTCCATCAACGAAGGTCCCTCAGCCCCTTTGGTCAGACAATATCCTACCGCAGAGCGCTCCCGCAAATGTTCCCGATTTCCCCGCGTTGAAATTGCGACCGGTTTCGACAGCCTTCAGTGCCCAATTTGTCGATCATATCGTTCTTCCTGACTGTAGGTCGTCGTCTGAGACGGACGGGGGCACTCCCATCTCTTCGACTCGAATCTTCTCTCCTGTAACACCTGGCTCGGCCAGCCCTTCTGATCCATCAAACACCGGCCCCGAGCTACCAACGCTCACAAACCCTATCTTTGAAGACAAGGCTTCTGTTATCAGCGCATTGCAGGAACAGATATCGAACGCAAAGCTTGCGTGGCAACGACAAATATGGGAGCTCGAAAGCCAGGTCCGGGGTCTGAAGGCTGAAGTTGACGACTTGCAGAAGGCAGAAAGCGAAGGCACTTTCTGCGAGCGTTGCGGTCGCGGCCAACGTCGCCCCAGGGTCGGGAGCATTCAAGCTTCTTCAGGTGGTGAAGGACAAGATACGAAGAACTCGGGTGTTATGAGTCGCCCTAGGGCTCGCACTGGATGTTCTTCACGTTTTGGAAGTGTACTGCCTTGACTTCTCGTTTTATACATCCTCTTCTATGGTCATCGACACACGTGTCCATTCCACTCATTTGTCCTATACCAAGTTTTTCTATCTATTTTTAGCAGACACTTTAGCAACTCCTAATATTGGACTATTCTGCGTCATGTAATTTTGACACTCGTGTATCCAGTTCGTTCTGGCAGATACCATCTATACGACACACTATTTCTCGGATCTCTCTCGGTATATTTATATATACGTGTTATATGTCTGTACGGCGACGGACACAATCCTGTCCTGTATTCCAAATCGCGCCTGTTATCATTTTGAAGAGAGTAATCTTCAACAACAAAGTCCTTGTAATATGGAACGCTCATTCATCATCAGCTCCAATGAGCCACCCAATACCTTTATTTAAGACACGAGTCGCCTGTGTTGAGACATCCGCTCCATCACTTCTGAAGAGACTGCTTGCGCGAGATTCATCCTTGTCGGACAATTGAGATCCGCGACCCACTGAAAAAGGGAAACTGGCCGTGACGCTTCGGAAAGTCCGGCTGGCAAGAGCTGCTGCGTCAGGAGTATTGAGCAAAGGAGGCGAAGGTATATGGAACCCCTGTAAACGAGCTCGTAGGGAAAATGCGACATCTCCTGGAACAAAAGTGCGCTCTCGAGAAGCTGAAGCAGTGATTCCCTTCTCATTGACGGACGAAAGCCTCTCTTTCCGGAGATCTATGTCTTTTTCTGAAAGCCGACTCCACGAGGATAGAATGTCGTGTAGTTTCTCTGGAGGACAGAGTTCCAAAGCGTGACCCAACAGAGAAAGCTTCTTGTCGACATCTTCAAATTCGGGCTGCCTACCAAGCTGGAAGCAAGCAACCCAGCAAACTTCACTAGCTTCAATAACTCGAGCATCATCGGGTAATGACGTATGACGAAGATTGCTGACCCTTTCGACCATTCTTTCACTGAGTTCGTATGCGCGAGAAAAATCTTCAGCTTGAAGTGCCGTATCTGCCAGCATCGCAAGAGTTTTTACTTCAGCTACTACATCACCTCTGTAACCAAGCTTATGGACCAAGTCGAGAATAAGGTCGCTATGCTTGTAGGCGTCGTTGTTGCTGGAAAGAACACGAGAAATCAAGGAAAGACGGTCGCTTGTAAGACGTATCTCGATGGGAGAGATCAAAATTCCGGGTCGAGAGAAAACGTTGAATGACGATATGCGGGAAGTTGCCTCTATGAAATCTTTTTCCCGGACTATGCGATCACTAAGTAGTGGTACATCCAGGCTACAAAAATCGGATTAGTTCTCGACGTAAGCATGGAAAAGAAAAGCATTTACCAATCAAAGGCGAGCTTCAGGTCACCGAATTTATGATTCCCCGATTGCGCGTTGTCGTAGAATTCTCGAGAACTTTCAAGACATATGTCTTCAATTTTTAAAATATCCATTGGTAGCTTGCGGGGTGAAGACCGCAGGATGTCCTTTGCGATATCGAATCCTGCGATGCGAGATTAAGATTCCACAGAATATATGCAAAAGACGACTTACTACCAGTGCTCAAGAGACCACTTAAAAATAGCTGCATTATATCATCTCTTGTAAGAAGTCCGAAAGCACCTGGAAGACCAGTGTCCCCTTGGCCCGCCAATTTCAACATGTCTTCCAAAAGCCACTCCCAGTCCTCTTTAGAATCAAGCTTGTCATCTGATCCTCCTGCTCGGCGTGCCATTCTATTAGCCCATGCATACTGCTCCTTGACGTCGCCATTGCTCTGGAGGAACCATCGCAGAGGCGCAGGCACGCTCCATCTCGAGAGAATTTCGCCAGATTCTAGATGGACATCTAAGATGTCAAGTGCACGGGACAAGGAGGCTATTGGAAGAGGTTTGAAGAAGACGAAAAGGTCAAAGGCGGTGCACTGGGGGTGATCTGTGGAGGGCGTGACAAAAGCACCAAGAGATGAGATGGTGGTGTCCGTTACATCTTCGTCGTTGTCCTCATCCCGAGGAATATCCCAAGCTGGGAGACATTCAAAGATGCGGCTCATCGTCGACCATTCATCCAGGCTATTACTGCCATATAAACACGCAAGTGCGAGGCGTACAATGCCTTTGTCGTTCTTTATCAAACGCTGAGACGAAGGCAACGTAGGTTTAGAAGCCTCGAAAATCGCTGCTGTGATCTCAAGTGGTGCTGACAAGACATATTCATAAAGAAGACGTTCAGGCAGTTTTGGATCAGGATTTCCTTCCCGTTCTGCACGAGATTCGAGAACGAATAAATACGGAAGGACGAGACGAGGGATGTCTTTCGGTATGGATTCTGGCGTGGAATTAGCGAGGTATGCCCTGACCACCGCAGATGGCTCCATGGAAGACCAATGATCCAGAGTCCAATCGTCTTGACTATCCGGCCCTTGAGGGGCGTCGTAGACAAGACGAGAAAGAAGACTTAATTCTTCCCCGATTTTATCAAGATCAGGAATACCCTGAGAAGCACCATGCTGAATCGTTGCTAAAGCAATGTCAATTAACCCAGTCGCATTTATAATCTTATCGACGCGAGCTTTGTACCACTTCGAAAGGTCGTCGGGAGTGAGTAGAGAGCAATGAAGACAACGGCTAAGAGCTGATTCTGAACCTTCAGTTGGGACCACTGAAGGAATATCCTTCAATACTGTTTGTACCCAAGCCAACTCTGACCAATCGCCCTCCACCCTCCAAGGTTTTCCAGCTAACTCTGATTCAAAGTTCGAGGACGCGTCAAAGGTTGGAAGAATTTCACGGAAGTTTGTAGGGTGAACATGCTCGGGAACGTTGTCCAATATGGCGAGCCGCAGGGGCCAGAGGATAAGTCGATGGCGGGTCTGAAGAGTCTGAACAGCTTCAAACCATTGCCAGGATGCTAGCTGACACGAAAGTTGATAGAGATCTTCCACGAGAAATATAGATAAGGGTATAGGGAACTGCTCGGACGGTTTTGCTTTGACATTCATGGAGGCATTGCTTGTTTCGTCGATCCAAGGATCATCCTCCCATTCTTCTACTTCATGCACCGAAAATTCTTGAGAACTGAGATTTGGTGCACCTTTACTGATTTCCACGAACGTGTTAAGCCGGTCCAAACGGTGCAACAGGGTAGCCCGTAGGTTGCACAACTGTGCATCCTCAGGTGCTGCCTCAAAGTATGTGTGAAGCGTATCAGAGACACTGTCTCCTTCAGTAACGTCTTCCGATATCTTGACCGGTGGGTTATCTCCTGGTAGCGCTTGTACCGCAAGCAAAGGACTCGCTGCATTCCGACTTCTCTTTAGTGCAGCAACTGTTCTTTGTATGCCGAGTTCGAGTAGGGTTTGTTGGACTTCGACATGGTCTACAACTCTGTCAACAGCTGCTGCTGCGACCCATAGATCATCTGAAACAAGGCCAAGAGTGCGAGTAACATTCTCAACAGTGAGCTCGTTGTCACCGAGTGCAGTCCAAGACGTGTAGGGGTCCGAAGTCATTCCGAATTCCGATCTGTCACTTCCGAGAGTGCTGACGGCTATGTACTGTGTATATACTATACTTGGTAATGATAGCCATGGACTGTAGTAGTTAAGAGATATTCACTAAGCCTCTGGGAGTCGCAAGTACACAATTTGATCCTCAGGCTATCTGTCATGATATTATATGCATATTCATATCGCCATTCCAGCACGCGCCTGCGCATGAAAGGTATAATAGATGCTTTCTCGTCCGAGCACTTCAGAATCGAGATCTAGGGAAAATGGATGGGTCCGTGATGATCTCTCAAATACACAAACCAGAACAAGCAAATGTAGAATGATTTCTAGAAAAGGGTGTCCTGGGATAGATCTCATGAGTCTGGAATTTGATACCTGAAAAAACGAAGGCTGACCTCGTCGCGCAAGTATTCACCAACATCACTGATGATGTATCAGTAAGAACAGACATGAATAAACAGACAGGCATACGCTTGATGGAAGACTATAATAGCAGTGGGATCTAGTTTCCGCGTGTCAACAGTTGAGCGAGCTGTTACGCCAAAACCCTTCAAAGGAGAGCTGAATTTGAAGTGACACTACACAAAAATAGAAGGAGCTCACTAAAGGTATATCCTTCATGGAAAAAACTACAACTCCTTGATGTTCTGGCGTATCCTCCGTTATTCTCCCAAGGTGTGCCTTCACGACATGATTTCCGTAGAGGAACGGCATTTCGCCATTAGGCTTTATCCACACCTGCATCGAGTACAGTTAAACAACTTGAAATGATATAATTGCAAACTTACCTTGTATTTCGCATATTGCGCAATGTAATCCAAAGCCGTAACATGCAACTTGAATTTGCCACTTTTACTGAACTTTCCGAAACATGTGCCAAGGCTGACGAGGTTCGGCCGGGCAACTGATATACCTAGACGCATAGATGATTCGGAAACATAATAGACACGATCTTTATGGAGTCGAAAGCAGTACGGTTCATCTTGTCTGTCAATCAGGTGAATGAGATTTTTTCCCTAGTGCGAGTGTCAGAAGTGGACAGATGCAAGGGGGTTTACATACTATATAGTTGGCAAGTTTTGTGAAAACTGCTTTTGATTCGTCTTCGGTGAGAGGTCGCATGTTATTACGAGGTAAGGTCTTTGGAAAAAATTGGATCGCGCGCGTTTGAATTACGTAATTCATAAGAGATAATGGGCTTCAGGGGCGCATGTTCAACCTTCCTGAATGTCTGCCCCGTCTTCTTCATCGGTTCCTCCGTCATTCTCGTCATTTCCAGACCTTGAGGCTGGCCCAAGCACTAAAGAAGACCAACCAACTAAGAAAGGTTCACGCGACAAGGCTAAGCGTGAAAGGAGGTTGAAAGGAGAGTTGAAAGACAAGAAACGTCTTCCTGGTTCTACCACAAACACCTCAGACCCATCCCTAAAAAGCCGTCACTACTTTGAAAACGACACCTCTTCTGCTTCAAACCAAACATCACAATCGTATTACTCGGACCGGAAAGGAGACCCTGACAACATTCAATATGGAGGACTACATGCAGGAGACATTCCCAAATACCATCTCATCGATCGTAAGGCTTCTTATGAGTTTTCTGAAGACATCTCATGATGGCAAAGGAGGCAGATACATCTTAGGCTTATCTCGTTCATGGACAGTAACGCATCGTGGGGGTAAAGGTATCGAAGTTGGTACAACAGATCGACGAAAGGTAGGTTATCGTTTTCGTTCTCATATCATGTGTCTCATTGTTTTGAATCTTGAAAAGCTGGGAAGTCTGACGGATCCTAATGCGCGAGCTCTACTGTTCGCCCCTCCAACTCGAAGAGTGGTTCGGTCTCAAGACACCTATAAGCATCCTGAGGTTGACGGGTTCTTGCCTCTTCTGTCTAGCCGCCCACAGGGTATCAGTTCAGAGTCATATCGTTCCATCACGATGTCAAAAGATGGTGTTGGTTCTGATACTGACGCCTCCGACGCATCTGATCAAATTTCCGATGATGAAACCTCTTCTGACGAGATAATACTGACGTCGCATCAGGAGAAGCTGAGGAAGATCAACCAGGCAATTGCAGACGAACCAGGGGTTACAGACAATTGGCTTCAACTGCTATCGCACGCACTTTCGGTAATTCCACTGTCGTCCAAGAATGCGATCAAGGCTCGCTCTGAGATTGCCGTTTCGATTATAGCCCGTGCATTCACCGTCGACATACGGAACAGATCTTCTAAGGCTCTCCGCATTCAATACTTGAGGGCAGGGGAAGAAGTATGGCACGAAAGCAAAGTTGAAGCGGAGTGGGAAGAGGCGCTAACAATTGGTGGAGTGGAGATCTGGATGGAGTGGATGGAGTGGAGGATCAGGCGGGCTGCAAATGGAGTTGATGGGATTGTTGAGGATGTCATTCGAACGTTGGGCGTTCTGAGTCAAAGCGAACAAGACGAGCTAGCGAAAGTCCGAGTCTTCTGGCGCGTCGCGGTAGTATTTCAACGCGCTGGTTGGTGTACTTTCCCTTCACTCATGATCAACTCATTTCTATGCATACAGGATATGTCGAGCGTGCGACAGCATTGTTCCAGGCCCAGGCGGAACTGTAAGGACTGACATCTTCGATAATCTTATGGTCTGATTTGACTTGGTAAATGCAAGGTTGTTCAAGATTCCACAAGCACTGTATGATATACCTCACGAGACAAAGCTCGAGCATCTCGAGGCCTTCTGGGAATCTGAGGTACCTCGAATCGGCGAGGCTGGATCTTGTGGCTGGGCAGCTTGGGTCTCTGGGCACCATAAAGATCCTTCTTCCAAAAAAGAGGACAAGGTGGAGATCATTGATCTTGATCCATACCGACAATGGGCCGGACGTGAGTCTCGGCTGGACGAGTTTGACGCTTTACCTTCGCGTTCTTGTGACGATACAGACGACCCATACTCGATGATACTGTTCTCTGACATCCGATCATTATTGCTGCCTCTGACATCTGCAGTGGCGAAGAACGCTTTTCGACAAGCATGGCTTTGTTTTGTTGGCCTTCACATTCCTGGATTCTCATTGACATTGTCTTCCGAGTTCGACTGGGACGATAGATGGAACTTAGGATATCTGACACGACGTCCATTTATTAATGCATTGTTCCCTTCAAAGACCGATCAGACCCGATTGACGAGTCAATCAATCGTTGGAGTAATTGTTGGTCGGGAGAAACAATATGCGGACCCGTTTGGTCCCGTCAAGTGCTGGGGATCCGGAGTGGTTAGACCATTAGATATGATCAGGATGTCAAAGCAAGGGAAGATGGAGGCTGCCATGTGGGTAAATGAGGATGTTCAAGGACTCGACCATGATTTCATCAGACGTCTCCTTGCTCAACTGCGGCTCGGCGCTGATGATGAAGATTGGGACATTTTGACACTGGCGTTTGAGGCAGCAGTCAATACTAAAGTGTAAGTCAGATTTGATTGTTACACGTTTCATGGTAAATTCTCACAATTTTAAAAGTGCTCTGAAGCATTCTCGCTGTCTCTTGTCTCAGAATGAATCTCTGGTTCTTTGGGCAGCTCATGCACATTTGGAGATGATACGTGGGAGAATGCATGATGCTAGAAAGATATATCAGACGGTCTTGAGAGCTTCAAGCGCTTCTTCCCTACAAGAAACGAGCTGTCTCTGGTGGGACTGGGCTCACATGGAATGGATAAACGGGAATTCAACACAGGCTCTCGACATTGTGCTACGTTCTGCTGATGTGGAAGGACATGGCGGGATCGCAGTGTTGCGATGTAAGCGTAATTTGGATGATGCTTCCAAAGGCGAAGCAAAGTGGAAGTATAGGGAGCAATGGATCAAACTCCGTGCTCTACTTGAAATTCTGACAGGGAGGGATATCACGCCTGCGCTGCAGGTCTTTGATGATCATTTGAACAGGGAATGCAGAGAAGGCCCTTGCCGGGAAAGTCTATTGGTTGCATGCTTGCTGACAATTTACCAATACGCAGTGGTTCTGAAAAACCCGATGGCACCTTCTATTTTACGGCAACGGGTGGAAACAGCCATGGAAGAATACCCGAGCAACTCGGTTATATTAGGGCTATTTTTGGAAGGGGAACGCGGTGAAGGGATATGGGGACGCGTGAGGGGAATGCTGGGCGAGAGTGGCCCCAAGACGAAAGGTGTAGCACGGAGGGTGCAGGAAGTGTGGATCGCAGGGTGGGAGAAGGGACGATGGAATGGAGAGGTTGAACGTACGCGTAGAGGATTGGCTGGTGCAGTTGATAGTGAAAGGTATGAAGAATGCGCTTGCACCGCTATGGTAACTGACTGTTGAACTTAGAACAAGAGCAAGCTACATAATTTGGCGTATATACATCGAGCTCGAGATACGGACTGGCGAGCTCCAACACGCTAAGAAGCTGCTGTTCCGGGCAATTGGGGAATGCCCGTTAGTGAAAGGTAAGGCACACCGAACAGCAAGGCAGAAGTTAATCCAGTTCTTCCGTAGAACTATATCTTCTGGCATTTGGACCGTTGCGGAGTGTGTTCAGCGGAAAGGAGCTGAGCGGGATTGCGGACACGATGGCAGAGCGGGGGCTGCGGCTGCGGGCTGGGCTGGACGAGGGGCTGTCGGGATGGAGGGGAGGAATTGAAGAGGAGAAGGAGTCGGAGAGCGGGTCAGATGAGATCGTGGACGATGCGCGCGAGCTGAGGCGCTTGATGCCATACTAGTGTGATGTGACTGTGACGTGACTTCAATGAACACGAGTGTATTGTCGCTGTCGACGTTGTTCCTACCGTCTGCTGTCTTCTTGTTACAAGTTCTTCTTCGGCGTTTCCTTCGTCCTCCTTTCTCTTTCCCCTTCCCTTCCTCATGGCTACCGTCCCCGCTCCCGTTCGTGTTGTGCCCCGTGAGCAATGGCCAGATGCCGATTTCGACCTCCCGGAGGGAGCTGCAATCCACCCCAGGGATGCCGATGACGAGGACTGGGATACTGAGCTCAACCTGAGTCCCCGTATATTCCGTCCTGCTCCTCCGCCAGACGCCGCAGCCGATTCTTCTCAATTATTCATAATTCGCCCCCCTGCTTCGTTATCCGACATCGACGACGACGACGACGACGAGGGGGCATCTACCATCAAAGCCACCGCCCTTCCTTTATTAGTCCCTTCTAAACCCTTACAGTCGCACATCGACGAGGATTTCGAAGATGCCTTCGCCTTGCCTTCCGATCTCACACAGCTTTCCCTCGCCCCTTTGTCTCTTAGTCACCGCTCATCCAAGAATTCCCTTGAATGGGGTGACAAAGACCAAACTTCGTCATCACAATCCTCTGACGCATATTCCTCCCTTGGTTTCGCGGACGCATCGCCTTCTTCCATCTCCACCTCTGTTTCCTTACCTGCCTCAGAAACCGACCAAGACGAAGAGCAAGACGAATTCGAGGGTCTCGTTCTTCCTTCTTCTCTCTTTGAATCAGGTCACAGTGCCCGTCAATTGACCAAGATTCTCGACATGAAAAAGAAGGCGCAAGTCACCAACACACGGTTGCAAGTTGCAGCTCCAGATCCTGACGACGATTTCGAAAGCGGCCTCGTATTTGATGACGATGCCGATCTCAACCCCAAACGTCTACTCAAATCTCAACAAACCTATCGGCCCTTCCAACGAAGTCACACCATTCCACAACAAAGACCGTCTACCCTCCGTCCACCTTCTTGGATCAACCGAGCTAAATCTCCTCTAAATCCTCCGCCATCTTCTGCTCGCCAATGGCAGAGACTCCGACTATCACCTTCACCACCCCTTCCTGGCCAATCTCGTCTAGAAACATTTCAAGCTTCATCGTCTGCAATACCTACACCCTCTCCATCAACGTCGTTCCTTTCTCCCAAGCCTGGGAGTCTTCGTGGACAAAAATCCTACTCCGGCTTAAAACCTCCAACCCCTCCTGCGAGCATGCGCGGCCTCACCCGTAAAGCTTCCCTATCCTCACTCATTGAATCCAACCACGCCCATGCATCAGGCACTGGGTCGGCTGCAGTGGCAGGAACTTCCAAGGCACGGTACGAGGAGCCTACTATCGCATCACGCGCCAAAACACACAAGTATTCTACCAGTCGAGCGCAAGATTTCAAGGTTCCTTCTCCACGACCATCTACTCCCTCATCTAATCCTGCTGCTCTTCGTCTAACTATGCCGAGTCCGACACGCTTGAAAGCGCGACCTTCGCTATCTGGTGTGTTTGGAGCAATTCCCACACAAAGCACGTCGCCAGCTCCTCGCTCGACACCCCCTCTTCTACCACATCCTCCATCTGCTACATCTTCGAGGCGTGTCCCAAGCACCTCTCAACCTGTGGCCCCCAAACTTCTCCGCCGACCTAAACGCCAACGGCTGTTTGGTGACGGCACAGAACTTGATGCCCTCGAGGACCTTCCCACCGATCGTGATAAGGAAGTCAAATTTCATGTGCAACCGAAAGGATACGCAAATCGTGTCCCAGGTGCCGCTTATCCATCTCAATCCAGTGAGAAGGTAAAAAAGAAGAGCCGGCGGGAAGGCTCGGGCGGTGGTGCTGGTGAGAGCTTTAGTCGATTTGGCTGAATCTAGCTAACAAGACTTGGCAGAGAAAACCCCTCCAGTTGCCCTCACACCTGCAACAAACACGTTGAGGCGTACAGCTCGCGTGGAACTTCCTCCAAAAACTAACAACCCAAAACCATCCAGTCCCAAGGCAACAAAGAAGAAGATCACAGCCCCTTCCCCACAAACACGAAGAAAACCTACCTTGATAAGAAATTTAGGTGGTACAAATGGCCCAAAAGGTTTACCACCCTTCTTAATCATGTTTCGCTAATATACTTACGATCTTGCTACAGTTGTTGGAGATATGAAATGGAACCCAACAACTCTTCGGTGGGAAGGGAACGACCATGTTCTACGAAACTTTGACGCTACTGTTGGCACATCTAGCCGCCCTGCCCTCATCACCCACCTCACGGGCTCGTCGATTGGTTCTCCCGTGGGTTCCTTTGCGTCTGGCGCGCGAATAGTAGGAAACATGATTTTTGATCCAGCACGCATGTGTTGGATCTCAACATTACCGCCAGACGAAGAGGAGCCTGATGTGTTTGCCAATCTTGCGGACGATGAGGATGATGTCTGGGGAACTAAAGGGGGTACCATACGTGCCAGTGTACAGCAGACCAGTGGGTCTGACACCAGCGCCAACACTAGCTCAACAGTGTCAAGTGGTGACTCAAGTACATCGTCCACGCATGCTGAAGTTCCCAGCCCAGCTCGCAGCCATACGCGGACAATATCTGACTCGAGCAGCGAGCGTGGTTCAAGAGCGTCGATGGTATTCGACGTTGACGAGACGTTCATGGAAAGCTGTAAAGCAGCTGAAGAACGACACTGTGTGGAGATGAAAAGCTGGAGATCAGCCCTTGCACCACACGATGTCTTCTCAAGTCTAGATCGTTCCTACCTTTATGAAATCAGAGCGCTTGCGACACGCAAGTATTAGTTGATTCCCTAACTTCATGCCTCAGTGTATATACCTCTTACCCTTACGTCACGCTCATTATTATCACTTAGTTAGTGCCCATCGGTACCTTTGACTATCTTTTATGATCCGTCGTTTCACTATTGCAATGTCCATACCTATGCCAGTTGCTTCCCAAAGCGTGTGTCACAATACAGTCATGTATAATCAACCAGAATGAATTCCAAATGATCTCGATTCGCGACGCGGCGAGTCTAACTGATGAGGTTGATTTAACTCCGAGTCTGATCCCTCCCTCACCCATGCAAGCACCTTTTGTACCGTTCCCTAAACTACCTGCTGGACATGGACGAATTTCGCTTATCTCTTATGGATCTAGTGCTGTATTTTCTGAATTGGCGTCTACTTATCCACTCAAATTGTTAGCACCCCGAATCGCGCGGAAAGGGGTGGCAACCGTATACATTCTAACATATGGTGGTGGCCTTGTCGGAGGAGACGAGATTCAACTATCTGTCAATGTTGATTCACGAACGGTACTCGTCATCCTTTCGCAGGTTTGTCCATTACTTTGCCGTGTTGACTGATAGATATCCGTTGACGAAGAACATTTATTACATTTTAGGGGTCTACTAAAGTCTTCAAGGTTCGCCCCGGTCATCGTCTGGCATTTTCCCGGCCCAGCCAAGGTTCTCCTGTTACAGACAACCAACCAACGACCACAACGGCAAAGGCAACGACGCAGAATATATCTTTTACAATTGCTGCAGGAGGCACGCTTTTACTACTGCCAGACCCTGTGACCTGTTTCCGATCTGCGTCTTATAATCAAACCCAAACCTTTCGGTTATCCCAGAACGCGTCTATTGTGGTTCTAGATTGGCTGACTTCAGGTCGCGTGTCTATCGGAGAAGAGTGGGCCTTTTGTCGATATTATAGCGTCAATGAGGTGTGGGTTGAAGGGAAAAGAGTTGCCAGAGATGTGATGCTTCTTGATGAGGAACAGGTCGAGCCAACTGACAAAGGTTCTGTCCGCACCATTAGTGACAGGTTGGCGCCCTACTCCTGTTACGCTACCGTCATCCTTCATGGGCCAATTGTCGAATCAACTATTCTACACCTTACTACCTTGTACAGCAGAATCTCCATCTTCAAAACTAGGGTTTCCGGGGATATCCTTTGGTCCCTCAGTCCCATGACTTCCGATTCAGGTGCAATTGTTAGAGTAGCTGGGAAAGAGACAGAAATAGTGAGGAGATGGTTGAAACAAGCTCTGCAAGGGCTTCAAGATGCGATAGGACGAGAAGTGTATCAAAAGGCTTTTCAGTGAGACTCTTTGTCAACCACAAATAAAAGCTATTTCAGCCCGCAGAATAATTGCAAGTCTGAGCGACCGACTGAATCGATTCAACAGTAAACCTCACAGAACTTTAATATTTTAATTTGCACTGAGGGATCAATTCCTGCTCCATTCAGGTTTACACATACCGTCTGTCAATGTCCTCGTGCCTCGAAGAAACTTCTTCTTACTTCTTCATTATGTACATCATCACCGGCCAGAACGAATTGCTCCAAATTTCGGCACTACGGCCGAACACCCGGATCTGGATTGAGATATTCTTGGCATATGAAAAGCCTCCAGTCCAAGTCAAGGTTCGACCGCCTTACACGGTGCTTGCTCGAACCTGTCAGAACCTATCTGGTATCATGAGTACTCGATTGATTTCTCTCATCATTGCCTTTCAGGATATTGCGCCCCTCCAATCACGTCTATTTCAATATGATTCCGCCCTCTCTCCACGTGTTTAGGTCTGTTATTCCTATTTACGGAAGTGACACCAGGAGATTTTTTTTGTCACAAATCTCACACCGACCTATAAGTATATCCCGGCATGCAGTTCAATTCACAGATCTCGTTCCATTCTTTTTCCCTTCATGGAGGAGAGGACCTCTAAAGACAGTGATGCGTCGCATCAAGTCGATCGCCAAGGGATAGCGACCTCAAGTATTGACGAGCGACGACTTCTGAGGAAGATAGATCTACGCGTGATACCATGGTTAACTTTGCTATACCTTTTGAACTTTATGGACAGGAGCAGTATCGGTAACGCAAAGGTTAGCCATTTATTCGCAATTCCGACGCGTCATAATTAACTTTTATGCTGTTTCTAGTTATACAATCTTACGGACGATATACACATCAATCAGGATCAGTATCTAATAGCTCTAACAGTGTTCTTCTTTCCATATGCATTATTCGAGGCGAGTATCTTTGTGTTACAATTAAGATATGGCTTCTGGATCTCTGTGTCTCCTATCAGCCAGTGAGCAATGTCTTTCTTCGTAAACTTCGACCCTCCGTATGGCTTTCGATTGTGATCTTTCTTTGGGGAATTGTTATGGTGTGTCGTTTTCTGATCAACAGCATGCCTTTCCCATTAAGCTCGTAAAGACTTTGCATGGTATTATACAAAATTATGGTGGCCTCGTGAGTGAGTTGTGTTTACTTTTTTCCCCTTCAATCCATTAATATCGACACAATCATAGCTATGCGTGTTCTACTTGGGCTTTGCGAAGCCGGCATGTATCCAGGAATTGTCTACTATATCTCGAGGTATTCAGCCTTATGTCGTGCAAACCATCTTCTTGCTCATAGTGCTGTTCAGCTGGTATAAACGTTCGGAGATGGGCTTTCGTATCGCAGTATTCTTTTCGTCTGCAACAGTCGCAGGGGCCTTCAGTGCGTAGTTTCATGATTGATACGTCGTTTGCTATATATAATCTTCATTTTTTTGCAGGTGGACTCTTGGCTGCGGCCATCAGAAATATGGATGGAATTGGTAACAGGCCTGGTATGTCCTTTGTTGTGGTATCCTCCATCAAGGACTCAGACTACTTTTATTCAGGTTGGGCTTGGATTTTCATTATAGAAGGACTTGTCACTATAATCGTGGCCCCAATATCGTACTGGGTGATTCAAGATTTTCCCGATACGGCGAAATTCTTGACAAAAGAAGAACGTACGTCCAGTCATATTCCTCATCAGGTCTTCGCTCATATTCACGCAGGTGACTTTGTCATCGATCGTCTCCAAAAGGACATGCAATTCAGTGCCGGGGGTGAAAAATTCAGAATGTCATATGTGTATCAGAGTTTGAGTGACTGGAAGACCTGGGTTGCGAGTGAGTTATTTCGGTTATTGTATACGTGACATTCATCGTTGACCTGACATGCATAGTGGGAATCTATATGGGCTTGTATGTAGCCAAATCCTATTCAGCTACGATCTCCTCTGATGTATTCACATAAAGCGATGGTCCTCTGTACGCGTTCTCCCTGTTTACGCCCACAATTATCAATCAGGTCAGTTCAAGCGTATATCATAATGGAGAGTCTGCTCATTCATTATCAACCTTATAGCTAGGTTGATCCATATCTAGACTCGCTTTGTCCGGGTGTTGAACACTCTTAGGTTTTGACTCAACCCAAGCCAATCTTCTATCTGTCCCCGTTTATGTATGGGGCTGTATCTTGACTTGTATCATCGGGTTTCTGGGAGATCGACTCGGGCGTCGTTATCACATTAACCTGTGCGTTCTGACTCTTCAGAAGTTGTGACTGAACTCGTCAACGATATTTTTGTTTCCTCTTGTCCAGCGGTCTTTTTGGCATTGGTACGTATTCTCCTGCCGACTTAGAGTTTTACCAGAACATCTCGCCTCAGGATTGGTGGCATACATTATCTTGATTGTTTCCTCAAACCCCGCGTCGTCTTATTTCGCTGTATATCTGGCTGTCTCGTATGTCTCGTATATCTTCGTTGTTTACATGGCAACACTAATGAGTATGTAGTGCGATCTATCCTATCATCCGTACGTCTAGGATACTTCGACCGGCTCAACCTTATTGACATCTTCTATGGTACAGCAAATTCAGTGTAAGGTTCCTACCGTTCATTCGCTGCCTTTACTTGAAAATTTCTCAGGGCATGGGTTGCAAGTAATGTCGAAGGGACTTACAAGCGTAGTGTTACATTGGGTATTGCCATTGGCTTCGGAAATATTCACGGGGCTGTGACAGCTAACATTGTGAGTTGCGTTGTCGTCATCCTTGTGATCAGTGATGCTCAAGTTCCGTACAGTATCGTTCCCAATCCGAGTATCGTCTAGGACACGGCATCGTCTTAGCGTACATTGCGATCGGTTTTGTCTGTACCCTGATTTTTGGGACATTCCTGCAACGCGAAAATGCTTGCCGTGATCGAGGGGAGCGGGATGAAGTCATTGATGGTATTGACAACGAACACGCCAATGCAAAGAACGGGACTTACGAGAGTGTGCAAGCAGCGCGCATTGACAAAGGAGATCAATGGAGTGGCTTCCGATACACATTATAAACATGTAACTCTACAACATGTGTGATTGTTGCCAGTTTGAAGAAGTGACTATGTACGTATGTGTTATATTAGATATATTAGATACAAATGCGAGTAAGACCACATTAGAGCATTAATTTATCCCGTACTCTTGTGATTGCGGTCGCTGGTGACGGAAGGGGGTCATCGACTTCTGGTCCCGGTGAAGGTGTCTCTGGCACAGGAGAATTGACCGTTCTTCGGCGATGGTTTTCATCGAGCCACTTGTCCATATCATCCGATCGTCCCACAAAAGGTCGTTTTCCCAACAGGTCGATCATATCCTCGCTGCAGCAAATAAGGAGTCACGAAGGTACTGACTGATGCGAAGAAAAGACGGACCGAGTTATAACCTCCCTCTCGAGTAGCAAGCTGGCAACTTTGATCACATCCTCCCGATGCTCAGTCAATAAATTCCTCGTTCGCTCATACGCATCTCTATGTCGATGGTGAGTATACAAGATAAGAAGAAAGATAGAATACGAACGTGATCATCTTGCGCACTTCCGCATCCAGCATTTCCGCTGTTCGCTCACTGAAAGGTTTTGTCCAGTTCTCTTTTGAACCCTTTTCGCCCCCATAGCTAACGGGTCCAATGGCCTCATTCATACCATAGTTGGCACAGGCTTCAAATGCCATACGAGTAATCTTTTGTAGATCATCCTGAGCACCGGTAGTGATGTTTCCTGGCCCGAAGAAAATTTCTTCAGATACCCTACCACCCAAGGTCATACATATCCGATCGAGCATCTGAGGGGTTGAGAGCAGATATCGATCTGGTGGAAGGTACTGAAAACGAGTTAGCTTCGGTCTATAACAATAACAGAATCATTGCTACCTGTGCATAGCCCAATGCACCAGTTCCTCTCGGGATGATGCTGACCTTGAGGAGAGGATCAGCGTACTCCAAAAACCATCCACAAACAGCATGACCAGCTTCGTGGTACGCCACTGTCTTCTTCTCCTCAGGGCTAAGAACCCGACTCTTCCTCTCAAGACCAACGATCACACGCTCGATGGCAGTATCGAAGTCGACAGAGTTAATGAATTCCGCGGCCTTGCGAGCAGCGTGTAGGGCAGCTTCATTGCATACATTAGCAATGTCTGCACCGGAAAAACCAGGTGTGAGCACAGCCAGTTTCTGCGCGAAACTGTCGATGTCCTTCGTAATGTCCTCATCAAGACGTAGAGGGCCAAGATGGACTTTATAGATGCCTTTGCGACCAGCAACGTCCGGGAGGTCAATTGCGATGTGGCGATCAAAACGACCAGGTCGCATGAGTGCGGGGTCGAGGACATCCGGGCGATTCGTCCCTGCTAACACCACAATATGTTCGTTGGTACCGAAGCCATCCATCTCTACCAGCAACTGATTAAGGGTGGATTCGCGCTCATCATTTCCACCAAAGTTGCCTCCCTTTGAGCGGGACTTTCCGATAGCGTCGATTTCGTCAACGAAAATGATGCAAGGAGCGTGCTTTTTCGCTGATGCAAAAAGGTCGCGCACCCTTGAAGAACCGACACCAACGAACATTTCGACAAACTCGGATCCAGAGACAGACAAGAAAGGAACAGAAGCTTCGCCTGCAGTTGCCTTAGCGATGAGAGTTTTACCAGTACCCGGAGGCCCCGAGAGGATAGCACCTCGAGGTATCTTGGCACCCAGTCGCTCGTACTTCGCTGGTTCCTTCAGAAATTTGACAAACTCCATGATCTCCTCCTTTGCCTCGTCCATTCCTGCGACATCTTTGAACTTTGTCTTGACCTCGGTGTCTTTGTTGAACAGCTTGGCCCGACTCTTTCCAATGCTGAAAATACCTCCACCTGAACTCCCAGAGCCACGCCTGGACATCCAGTAGAGGAACCCTACCAGAAGAATCGTAGGAGCAAAATTCAATACAGTACTGAATGCAGATACTTCGTCCTGATAGGCAACGGGGATGCGTTCGTGGCTGGGAATGCCGAGCTCTGTCTGGGCCTCATCCAATTTGCGTTCGAATGCGTCAACACTGCCAATCGAGAAGTAGAATTCGCCAGTGTGGGCAGCAGGGTAAACCGCATTCGTTGCGTTAGCGTGTAGCTTGACCCGGACTTTGTGACCATTGACGACTGTAAGTTTGTCGACAAGACCCTTGTCCAAAAACGCTGTACGGAATTCCTGCCAAGTAATCTCGCGAGTACTCGTCCCAGAAGTACTGCTATACGCAAGATAAGCAAAGGTAGACGCCGCCACCCATGCCAGTTGGTTGTTTGTGAAGTGGTTGCCGGAAGGAGGAGGGGGTTCCCGGTGTGATTTGCCCTTGTCCGAATCCGAATCTGGTTTGTGAGACGTATTCTCCTTTTCCTGGGATGACTGGTTCTGATACTGTTGGAAAAAGCCTTCCAATGCCTTTGGTATGTCTGGCTTCCGCGGAGGGGGCTTAGAGGGCAAAGAATCCTGCTCGTGTTGCTCTGCGGGCTTCTTGTTATCAGGTTGTTGTGCCTGCACGGCAGGATCATTTGCAATTGTTCCCTGTTCCTTCTCTACTTCGTTGGTAGGGCCATCTGTCTTGGGGGGCGGCTTGCTGGTGGGAGTTGTCGGATTGGAAGGTGTGTTGTAATATCGGATAGGCGGAGGAGGAAATCGACGAGATACACGGGAGGCGGCACGAAGGGAACGAGGGAGCATTGAAGGAAGAAACGGAGAAGCCGGCTTGTGAAATTGTTTGTCGGAAAATAATCAGCCGCGGACACGCGTCACGGTCAATTCAAATTCATTACGTAAGTATGACTACACTAGGTCCATGATCCAGTTAAATATCGACGCGTTCACCTCTGCAGGGTGAGAGATCATCAGCCAATGCCCAGCGTTGAATTCCCGAATGGAGGCCTCGGGGCAGTTGTGATGTGTCATTGCTATCCCCAGCACTGAACGCGAAATGTAATCATGCTGTGCCGCAGCGAAGAACACGGGTTGCTTAACAAAATATCTCTCTAGTGGTATTTCTGTACTTTTCGTTTAGCGTTGACGGCAATCGACATTAGCAGCTACTCATCTCACCTTTATCATCGGCTGCATTGATACCTGACACAATGGCCTGCTCATCCAACAAGGGTATGCAGTAATTGGTCAGGTGATAGATGTCGACCAACCTTGAACCAGCACAAAGACGCAGAAAATCCATCTTTGAAAGACAGCAACCACTGATCCTGATGCTACGACAAAATTTGCATTCCATAAGTACAGCTCAAGTTTTTACAAGTTGAGTTACCATGGGCGTGAGGTAGGACGGTAAGGGAGTTTTTTTGTCCTCCTCTAGCCATGCCCTAAGTGCTCCGATTGGTGCTACATTCGTCACCCACATCTTGGGATCTAATGGAAACATCGCACTATATAGCGATTGCATCTGGGCACCAAGGTCGTCAGAAGCGGAGGTTTCTGCTATACAGTGCTAACTTGCATGGTTTGCGAGAACATCTACGGAATCCTCTTCGGCAAAGAATAGAATGTGACCACATAATTCATATCCGCACATTCTCTTAGTCTGAAGATGATTGAGCAAAAGTTGTCAAGTGCTATGGAGAAGTGTCAATTCACAGCGACGGCTGTATCTTCCATCTTCTGTTTTGGTCTCGGTGCAGAGTATGGCACAGCTAGAAAAGCATATCCTCGAAACCGCCTATCGTGTAGATTAGCGAGTCGTGAGGCAATCTTCGAACCTCTGAGGAGCGAATCGGGTGGTTTGATTAGTTCAAGCCTGACAATTCTGTTAACGACGAACATGCCATGGCCAATGACAACTGCTACATCTATCTCCTCGGCATCTAAGATGTTGATGATATCCTGACAGATCAGAGTGGGTTTGTACGCCTCGGGATCTGTAGGCTTGGAAGAACCACCGAAACCAAGCAAATCTGGGACAATGAGACGAAAACCATGATGTTCCCCAAAGTAGGTGACCTGCTCTTTCCAGATGCTAGACGTCGTTGGGAAGTCATGCAAGAAAAGCAGAGGAAGCAAGGTAGTATCCTTAGCTGCTAGATGAAAATAGCTGTAGTGATAGCCTCGTGAGGTTCTGAGCATTTTGTACCGTGCGTGGTCCATCGTGAACAATGAGATGCATAGAAGTAATCCAAGCAAGGGTGTACATATAAGTGATAATCGATTAATCATTTGTCGTACTATGATTAATGGAAGATTCGGCTGCAGGACGCGGGGTTTGGACAACATTAACGTTTTCACCGTGAATGTTCAAGGTGAACGGCGAAGTGAGGAAATAGACGACATTGTACTTTATCGTTAAGGTTGTGGCTGGCTTCTGTGGCTTCTTGAATTTAGATCATTACGCCGAAAAGTTTATTGTTCCGCTCTACCTTTATCGTTGGGTATACTAAGTATCTGTAACGTGCTTGTAATCATAAGTAACCCCTAAGCTTACAATTATTCTGCATTCAAAGAAAGATGGTGTTAATTATAAATACTGTAGCATTAAAATTCGTGCATCCATAAATGAGTTCATATCTCTTTTGGTGGACCATCCTTCTCTTCAACTTCAAATGCACAGCAATAGTGATCTCTGTCCAGCAACACAAGTCCCTTCCCGTCTGGTGACCATTTAATATCCCTTGTATCAAATCTCTCTAAAGCAAGAGATAAGAACATCTTTTGTAGAAGATTATCTGCTTACTTGCTGGCACACCAATGCATTCCGCTATCTCTTCTTCCTCCCCTCCCTCGCCTAGCCACTCGTTGCTCCATGTATAGATACTAGAACGTCCACAGCAAATAACTAGACTGCCTTTACGGACAGGATTCCAGCGTACATGCTGGACAGATTGAGCATGAAGAAGTACAGAGCGTAATCTTGGGCTAAAGCTCTGCAAAGATATTGGGAAATCAAATATATGAACAGCTGTGGGCGTATCCTCTATTTTGGTGATCAGGAAGGTGCAACCAGAACAAGAGTAAATGTCCAACCGAATCGAACGCAGAGTAAACTGCCGTTAACATTCCATTCCATTTGTACTATCCCGCTTTTTGGATGCGGCTTGGTGACATCGGCCCTTGTGATCGGGATTGTGTATGGACCTCGAAGCCGTTCATCTGTTTCGTGTCCTTAGTAGATATGACATTAGAACGGTAGATCACGTTACATGAAAGAAATCCTCGGCCCTCGGTAGCCTCAAGCCACTTTGAAGGCTCTCGCCAAACTATCTAAGACAAGTCGGACTCAATGCCGCTGAAACCGATAGTCAATATAGAGAAGCATACTACGCCATTTGGAACTCTGTTTGACAACTCGAAAGTAGAGGCTGGTGACCAAGAAAGGGTATCCAATATATGAATCTTTTGAGTGTCAGAATGATCGGATGCATACATAGGGACACGAGGATGATCAAACACACCTTATCATCCCATCCACCAACGGCGAGAAACATGCCATTTGGATGCCACGCAACGCATCGGATCCCGAGACCAGGATCACGGTCAGGAGAAAATGAGGCAATAACACTTCCGGCAAGGCTCAAAATGTAGAGTTTATACTGGATTGAAACCTTAACATCTGACAAGTAATGGTCGATGACCTTCAAACCTCTAAGGGGCCTTCCCATACTGCTAAATAATCACCCATGGGCGAAAAGGATAAAGATGATAGTGAGACTGTAGGAAGTGGGAAGTGCTGCGCTGTTTCATCGTATTGCACCAAAGGAATCTTTTAGTAATTCACCCACTCTAGTCAGTTTATAAGAATCAAGAACGTCATAGACCCCCAGTGTTTCTTTAGATTTATGACGTTCTGCCAGAACAAAGTATCGTCCATCCGCGCGAAATGCATAGCCTAAAAGTCATTCTAAATAATGTAAAGGTATATAAACACGGAAAATTACCTTTATCCGGAAACACAGGGAACTGAATATAAGTAGCAGCTCCTGTTACCAATGACCATACGGTGACACGTAACTAAGAGACTGAGGGTTACAATTTGGGAAGATAGAAAGGCAAAATCACTGACACCCCACTCAGAGAAACACAGTATCGTCCGTCCGTCGGGAGCCCACTCAGCTTTAACCAGGCCTACCGGGCTGCGTCAGAACACTGAGATGGAGGGCAGGAGCATGCAGCGAACACCTTCCGCTCCACAATCTATACGACCAGCCCAGTCTTCCTCTTGTAACTTTTTGAGATGAACGACTCCCCGTTTAGCGCAGGCAGCAAGAACGAATTCAGAATCACAAGACCACCCCAAATGAGAGACCCAGGCTTCCTGAGTGGGGACCGAATGTACTATTAAACTTGGCTTTGTTTTGAGGGTTGTAAGAGACGCGTGGGTAGGTGATGGTGACGCGTCGAGTAGCCAGGTGCGTGTGATTTGAAGGGTGTCCGTGCGCCTTACGATGACCCTATCCTCTATGGCGGTGAGAATGAACTGGGCTCCGGGGCTGAAAGAGACAAGAGAGGACGACTGTTTATAGATTTCAGTGAAGTCCATGAATTTGAAGAAGTATCTGATTAGGCAAGCTTTCAAGCTTTCTAAGCGTGATGTCTTTCCTCTCATAGTAGTTTCTCTCGTGCATCTCATGCAGGAAGTATAATTCTCACCCTTGGTTACAAACGACGGCAATGGAACGGCAATGGAACGGCACTGGCTTCATATTTCTAGCAATGCTCGTCGCACGCCTTGCAGTCCATTCAATTTCGTGACATGGCTGAATCTTCCAGAACCTCAGACTTCTCTGTGGCTGACAAGGTAGCTCAACCACAAGATTGCCTTGATATCTATCAGGTCAAACTTGATCCTTCTGACCCTACTCATCCGATGGTATTAGATCAACATCGAGCTCAAGCACTCTCTCGCCTACTGACTTGGTTTCAGAATTGGTCTGGGCTGCGACGATGGTATTTAACCATGGCGAGCGGGCTCCTCGTTCTCAATGCGTGAGATCCATTGTACATTGAACTTTTTTTTACAAATAGCCAAAGCACGCAGAACGTTCTCTAGTTCCTCACGTGCGTCTTCATGATGAACTCCAATACCCTCAATAATTCAATTTAAGTTAGCTGCTGGAATAGTCGAACCCTTGACGAAAGAGTTACAGATGTCCGAGATAGAAAGCGTTCTCCTTATATCTCTCTTTGTTGCTGGATATTGCGTTGGGTCGGTTATGTCACAGTCTTCCGGGTTCTGAAAATCTAATCTCCTGTTCATATGTAACAAGACCGCTTCTGTGGGGACCGTTGTCAGAACAATATGGTCGCCGCCCAATTTTTGTTTCCACTTTCATTATTTATACCGTATGCTGACACAAGTTGCCTGAAGTGTACTTCAAATATTTGATCGTGTGTCAGATTTTTCAAATAGCTGCAGCTATGGCCAAGAATACCGGGTCTATGCTTGTTTTTCGCTTCTTATGCGGCGTATTTGCTGCTGCCCCCTTGACAAATTCTGGGTGCGCAACGGCAGTCATTCTGATGATCATTTGAAATCAAATCTGAATAAACTCACAGAGCCCTTATTTCTGACATCTGGGATGCTAAAGCAAGAGGCAAGGCTCTTGCTATTTTCACTGTGGCACCATTTGCAGGGCCTTCTTTGGGCCCCGCTGCCGCCGGGTTTTTGGGAGAGCATACGACATGGCGATGGGTATTTTGGATCCTTGCTCTATTTGTAAGACCACCTTGTATCCTTGTTGTGCTCACTAATTGGGTATAAGGCCGGTTCTTGTTGGTTGCTGATCATATTCACAATGCCCGAGACTTATGTGTAAGCGAGAACTTTCTCGTAGCTATACGATGCGCTTATTCTTAATAGACCTGTTATCCTTGCTCAAAAAGCGAAAAGGGAACGAAAAGTAGCTCAGAATGAACGCTACTATTCTCCGATAGAGAAAGATAAAATGACCCCTCTGCAACGAGTGGAGAAGGTTCTTGCTCGACCATTCGTTATCTTTTTCCAGGAACCAATGTTGATAGCGCTTACAGTTTATCTCAGTGTGCGTTTTCTACTTGAACGTCCTCCGGTATTTAGTGACAAAGTGTTCGTTTAGTTCGTTTATGGTTGCATATATCTTCTTTTTCAAGCATATCCTGTGGTTTTCACCGAGGGTCATCATTTCGATGCTGGAATTTCCAACCTTATGTTCATCCCAATACCGGTTGGTGGGACAGTCGCTGTAATATTGGTATTCTATCATTCTTCTAACGACTGAGAACACTTGAATGATTCCTATAGTATGTCTTGATTATCAATCCAAAATATGAACGAATGGTTGAGAGATGCTACCCGGATCCTGTGCCTCCGGAAGCACGCTTGGACATCGCTCTCATAGCGGGCCCTCTTCTGGCGATTTCCTTCTTCTGGTTCGCGTAAGGTCACGTCAAGCAATTCAGCTACTTGGAATTGACATGTCAGACAGATGGTCATCATTTCCGAGTGTTCCATATTGGGCGCCCATGTTATCTGGGTTGCTGATGGGTTTCGCCATTTGCTGGATTTTCGTCCGCCCGTTTCTTATCCAAGTTTCTTCATATCCTTATGTAAACACATTAGCTGGGACTGGTCAATTATATCGTAGACGCTTACCTTTCAGTGGCAGCATCGGCTATGGCATCCAATACTGTCATGCGCAGCCTCTGCGGATTTGCCTTTCCTGTTCGTAGACACCATTTGTTTTCCTGTGTAACACATGTGATCATTCTCCTAGCTGTTCGCTGTCAAGATGTACGCAGGCCTGGGCCCAAGGTGGGCGTCATCTGTACTCGGATTCGTTGCGATCGCTATGATACCAATACCTTTCATTCTCCAAAGGCGAGCAATCTCTTTATTATGTGTCAGGGTCATGACATTTTCATCACAGGTATGGTGCAACATTACGACGAAAGTCCAAGTATGCGCCATCAACAGTAACACCAACCGCGAAATCGGAAGGCCCATAGTGGTGAACTTTCGTGTATTCAAAAAATGCCCCTTCTGGACTGGTCTCGCCTATTATGAATAGTACAATTCAATACATACTACAATACGTATTGTATCCGCTGTTCCATAGACTTTTTGGACATAGATAACGTTTGTAATTCGAGGGAACTTGTGGTCAATCACTTCAGTCGCACCATGGTTCAGCAAGCCGCAACCGATATTGCCTATGTCAGCATCTCAAAGCAGTCTGGAAACATGCATAATGATCCTCCCGACGCCACAGGGCGCACAGCTTTGAGAGTCCTCGGAATAGTGTTGATCCAGTAAGACTCTATACCAGCGTTCTTATTATACCGAGGTTTCGAGACACTACAGATAGCAGCTCAACTTCCCTGGTTCTTCTGACACCACAGAGCACTCTGAGAGTCCTCTGGATATTGACTTGGTAAAATTCCATGTTCTGACATTGATACTTTATAAATTTGCCGGTCCCGTATGATTCTCTTAACACCACAGAATGCCCAGAGTGTCCAGAGAGTCCTCTGGATATTAACCCAGTAAGACTTGATTTCCGACATTCGCCGCGTTACTTCATAGACCTCACGGAACTTACCATAGTGTGCAAATGAACACGGTGTGCTGGGCATTACTCACGAAAAGAAGTATCACGACTTGGCCGATGATTATAGCGTTTTTATCAAGCTTTTCTCCGAGCGAATATTTGGTCAATTGATGAGCCAAAGTTGTCCGTCCCCGTCTTGTGAAGGAAAGCCTGCAAAAGAAAGTGGGGACAATTGCGTTTTTCGAGGCCAGGACTACCATCCCTTCCAGATGTCCTACGTGCATTTGAAGATCATGGTCATTACTACGTTATGACGGATTTGGTTCCTGGCATATAACTTGGCAGGAGGAAACAGGTCCTGTGTCGGAGGAGCTTCAGACCGATCGGGAACAGCTTTCCTTCCTGAAACATAACATCTTGGGAGGACTTTCTGGCCATGCTTGTGTACCTTGACGCCTTCACTCCATCGGCGGTCCTCTTTTTGGGGAGGATCTCAAGTTTCATGAGGTAGAGACCGATGAGTTCGTTTTTATCCACGGGTACTTGAGTCAGCACAATATCATTGTTGAAGAGAAGACCCACAAAATCGATGCAATTACTGACTGGAAGTATGCTCGGTTCTATTCACAGGAGTTTGGAGCTTTTTTGGCTCAGACCTGGACGATCAGCAGCTCTTAAAGGAGAAGATGACGATTTCAGGGATTTGTTGAGGTCATGAAGAAGTAACGCGTTTAATTGCTACCTACTCATCCCAGAATTTAATTACTGTACTGTTGATACAGTAGTATCTAATAGTATGAACAGAAGTTCCGTCCAAAATGGTCCATGGGCATATCAATATATCGGATCTGAAGGCCTCAAAGGCGGCGATAATCGCGACGCACAAAAAGCGATAGCGCAGGGTGACAGAGCGACGAACAAGAGATTCGCCGAGGTTTGACAGACTCAAAGAAATAGACCCAGAAGCGCCAGAAATGAAACGCGCTATCGCCACGCTAGCCAGCCTACCGAGGAAACCCGCATCGCTGCTCACGCAACTACGAACGGGACACTGCCCTCTGAGGGCATATCTCCACCGCTTCAACAAAGCTGAATCGCCAGTATGTGCATCATGCAACCAGGCAGTAACGCACTACCTAATCGAATGCCGAGCGCACGAGGGGTTAAGAGGGCAACTCTTCGGAGCGCTAGACCAGGCAAAAGACATACAAAGCCAGTTGCTCAGCGAGGGCGAAAACGCAAAGACCCTATTCCAGTACATCACCCGCACGAAAAGATTCGAGAGACCTTACGGAGACCTTTCCATAACCGAGGACATCAGCGCCAGGCCAAAGAAGAAGAAGAAATCCAGACGCCAAAGATAAGCTGCAGAGACTCCGACGGTATTACTTACGTTTAATATAGATTATATCAGCCTCGACGAGGCATAATACGGTTCGCAGCCCAGTTCCAGGCGCACCCAGGCGAACGCGCACGCGGGAGCCAACAACGTCGATTAGATACCACGTACGACAGGAAGGACCTAGTAGTATTAAAGTAGATAGAACCCGACATAGGGCTAGGCCTCAGCGGTATAGGTTAGAATCAATCAATCAATCAATATATCGGATCGATTCCCACGACTTGGGTTCCAAATTTTGGCATCATATGTAGTTTAGACCTTATTCTTGACTGTCGACTTACCAACCATGCCTCCTATGGCCTTTACCGGTATTGTTACAAAGGCAGGGTTTATGGACAAGACTGTCACCGTGACGGTATCGAGATGGGTAATGCACAAATTGACGGGCAAGGTGAGCTGTTAAATTGTCGACGGATTGGTCTTTTTAGTCTAACCTTTATCCTATCAGCGTATCGAGCGGTGTAAAAAATATCTCGTACATGATGAAAAGAATCGTGGGTCGCATCCAGTTCTCGTGACATCCTTGTTCACTCGTTATCAAACCTAGAACTACGCAAAGACGACTCAGTGGTCATTCGTAACTGCCCGCCGGTATCTGCTTTGAAACGGTTTAAACTCGAAAGAATCCTTAAGAGTCCAGCTACGGAACGTGAAATTGCTCGCTCCGGATTGCATCAGGCGTCACGACAGAGCCAGCAAGCGTAACATCGTTATTGTGAAAGTTTATATACTAGTACCGAACTAATGAGACGAGGACCCTGAGGTTCTGACAAATCGCAAGACCGCTCGTTAGCGGAATCTATCATGTAGCAACCATGCCTGAGTGCTGGACGGGTTTTGGCGCTTGTTGAGTCTGTAGTTGTTGTAGAGCACTTTGGATTTCTATAATCTATGAAACGGTTTAACGGCAAGCACTAGCGAAAACTCATTGGATCGAACCTCTGCTCTTTGTTTATCATGTTTCCCTTGTATGTCTTTCAGCTGTGCCTCTACACGTTTACTGGAGAAGAATGAGTAGCTAGATGAAAGGTGACGAAGGGGTACTTACACCTCTGAGCGAATGAATTCCAACCGTGTATCAATATTGCTCTTTGCTTCTCCTTGATCCTGCTTCACTAGAACAGGCCCTACTAACTTGAATACTCTGCTCTCTGGCGTCAGCAGCGTAAATTCCTATCTAGATATCAGTAGTGACAAAATTTCCGGGCTATTGCACAGTAACCTTCTTAACAAGCTCATTTTCTGAGAGTTGTGCATCTAGTCTCTGTCGCGCTTCGACAACAGTTGACAACTCGCTCTGTATCTTCTGGAATTCGGCCGTTGCAAGTTGCAGCTTAGCTTGTAGAGATTCGGTCATACTGAACATGTAGTGACTCGGACCTAGCCACCGGACTGGAAATGAAATGTTTGGTCATCAACTTTCGTTAGAGTCGAAAAACAATTTTCTAAAACCGATGGTTTATATCTTTTCATCGACTACGGTACACAAATTAATCCTTCTAGTATGATTAAAGATTTTTGGGCTTAGTTTTATCCCATGTTGTAGTTACATTCGACGTTGACGCTCAGTCCCCACTATAGCAGATTATGAAGCCATCCACATGAGATGTAGTAGAAGTAACATACCAGCTTGTCGCCGCCTGTATTCTCGCAGATCCTTCGTAGCATCGGGCCCAATAATTTTCCCCCATCCAGCTAGAGGAACAACTATAGCAGTGGCATTGTCTTCTCCACCAAGTTCTTGAGCGAATGCAAGAATACTCTCTGCCGCAGCTTTCGGGTCCCGCGCTCCTCGAGCAAGGTCGACAACCTCTGCATCTGAAAGAATTGATGACACCCCATCAGACACAAGAACAATGTACGCCCAGTCGTTCCCTGGATAAGCAATAAGATCTCTGATGTAATACAAAAGAAAGGGCGCCACCATCTAAAAGCTTGGTCTGGACTTGAGGTTCAGGCGTCACACCATACCTTTTGAAGCGCAAATCTCCAAGACTTGGATGAAACTTGATTAGATGGTTGAACTTGCCCATAGCAAAACAACAGACCATCGGGTATTCGCCAAGGCACCCATCCATCTGCGAGAAAAGAGAATTCAGCGAGAGTACTTTAATCCGACAGAACATCTCAGCATACCTCGATTCACCAAATGAATCCGTGATCAGGGAAGCGCCCATCATACGCCTAAGTCGAATGGACTCTACATGTGCATCGGCATGATGGGTTTCAGTCATTGGAACAACTCGTCCACCATTCACTGAGCACAATAATACGCGGGTATCCCTGGGAAAATGAGCTTCAAGCGATACAACCTCTCGAAAATGCTTACCCGCAGTGAGCTACCGTCAGTACCAATCTCTTAGAAGAAAAGAAAGGCATGGCAGGCGCGTCGAGACAATGCAGAAGAACAACTGATGCTGTCGCGCCACATGATTGGGAAACTGTATCTGAAGACAGATTTCGGTCCACCTATCTAGTAAAGCGATTACTGAAGGGATATAGCTGCTCGATTGGGACGACGTGCCTCGAAAAAAGCCTCCGTAGCGCGAGCCTCTAAATCCAATGCGGGTGAATTTTCTGTGTCGGTAATCCAGGGTGCAAGAGCGCCGCCTTGGAATCTTCTGAAGTATCCGCCCAATTCCTTAGACCAGGCAAAAAGTTCAGGTATTGCAGCTTTATTGACCGACTCGAAGATCCCATGCAATTCTTGGCGTAAATATTGAGATACCGCTGAGCCTCCATGCCTAAACTTCTGAGCACGCCTCAAGAAGGAATACAAATAATGTACTAACCCATCATAGATGCCGATAAATGTAACTTGTCCCGAGAATGCATCTCCTACCTTGCTAGGATCCCAATCGATTCCAAGAGCTTTTTTTACGCTGAGACGGAGTTCCTCTGGATCCAGGGAGAGGGTTGCATAGGCGTAAAAATCTTCTTGGTGACTGAACAAGTGTTGTAACTATAGCAGCATACATCCAAGTCAGTCACGTACCTCCTGTCACCCTGAGAATTAGCAACGCCGATGACTTTGGGTGAATTCAATGGTATTCGAATGATACCACCTGTTTAGAAAGTCAAGATAGAATAGATGTCCATGGGATTGAGTGTACCTTGTGTAGCAAAACGTACATAATCATGGTATCTTGCACAGTTACGAATGACTGGAATGAGCTTGCGAATTTGCAGTAGTCGAAGAGCCATTCACTCGGCAGCCACGGGCAGCATCCCACCCAGCGACGTGGGAAGGGAGCTTAACAAGGTTCAATTCGGTTGAAAATGCAACCTGAAAATTATGCAGTTGTCGCATTTGATCGCGATTTGCGCGGTTATCGTGCCGAGTCCCCCGTCATCTGTTCACGACCTTACTCGTGGTGTCTGGCTTCGAGGAATTCAGCCACTTTGGTGGGCGCATAGTCTCGTTGTGTCTTAAACCCGTTCATTCGAGTCATAGTATCGACTGGACCGACAGCAAACCCGCATGACACTTTGGTGTTGACCCTTTCATGTAACATGGGCGGAAACCAGTCCTTACCCAAGATAACTGCCCAGGATCGTGCTATACTAGAGTATGTCTTTTTTCCCTTAGATGAACCAGTCCTCTCATATATCTATAGCCTTAAGTTGCAGCGTGATAAACTGCGACAGTATCAGAAGAAGGTATTTCTCATCTTATCCAGTTTTTGCACGACTGAACCCATGAAGATACAAGTTATACTTGACAAGGAGCATACAATTGCTAAAGCCCATCTTGCTGCTGGCCAGAAAGATCGTGCTGCTATCGCACTACGTCGGCGAAAGTATCAACAAGGTTTGCTTCTCAAGACAGATAGTCAATTGGAAAATCTGGAACAATTGGTATGCGAGTTCCCTTTCCCTTTTGAATGAATACAGACAAAAACTGTATATATAGGTTGCCACGATTGAGTTTTCTTTGGTGGAGGTGTCTGTTCTTCACGGACTCAAACGAGGGAATGAGGTTTTAAAAGAGATTCACAAGGAGCTGAATGTCGAGTCGGTTGAGAAACTGTTGGAAGAGACGCACGAAGCCAGGGAATATCAAAGAGTCAGTGCCTTCGCCATTGCTTTTCTTCGTAGGAATCAATTCTGCGACAAACAGGAAATTTCGGAAATGCTCTCAAACACCCTGACTCTCGACGAGGAAGAGGCTGTCCAGACTGAGTTACTCGAGCTACAAGCACAATATGTAAGCTCAGGATGCTTTTTCTATCCACCCTTGCAAATTAATTCTCGGTTTTAGCTTAACAGTCAAGAGGGTATTGGTATTGAATTGCCTTCAGTGCCAACATCAGGACCGATCAGCGAGACGCCAATCACTGAACACACAGTCACCGAACATCAAACTACGAGAGCTAAGGTACCTGTGGAAGCATGAGCTAGTCCTTTAGAGATATCATTCATACGTACACAGTACACAGCTTATATGGCCTCTTCCATTTTGATAACGATCTACTACCAGCCGGAGAAGTCCCCAAAACCCGTTTTGCGTTTCTTTTTTGGTTCTTCGACTGCTCCACTATTGGCCATCGTAACCTGTGGCCGCTTGAGATTCAAGTATTTCCCAACATCCCCACTCGCAGTCGCACTAGCACTGTCTGACCCTACTTTGGCACCAAACCAGTTGATTTCGTCTTCTTCTTTCTTTTCAGAGGAGTTGCCCTTGCTTGCTTCTTTCGACTGAGCCTTCTTTGCTAACTTGTTAGCCAGGCGCTTCTTATAATCATCAAAAGGATCCTGGTAACTAATTTGACGACGAATGACGATTAGTGAGAATGAAGACTACACAGTACACTCATAACTCAGGACTCACATCACAACTTCGGTTATGCGCACGCTTTTGGCTGGGCGCTCGGTTCCTTCTTTGAGTGGAAGTTTTTCCAGAAGGTCTAAGACGCTTTCTCCACCGACAAGTTTGCCAAACACCGTATGCTTCTTGTCAAGATGAGGTACAGCTTTAAAAGTGATATAAAATTGGGATCTAGAACGACTCATAAGATACAATGCAGGCGATTGCAAGAGCGATACTTACCCATTAGTAGCAGGGCCTTTATTTGCCATAGCAAGGACACCACGACTATCGTGTTTTGCAGCTCCTTTCAAGTCGTGTTCGTCTCTGAAAGGCATTCCCCAGTAGGATTCTCCGCCTGCGCCAGTCCCTGTCGGGTCTCCTGTTTGTATCTGCATATCATGTCTCAATATGTCAAATAACTCTCTTTGAACAATCCCTACCATGAAGCCAGGCACGAGCCGATGGAACAAGCAATTATCATATATCCCCGCCTTGGCGAGCATAAGAAAGTTGTAACATGTTTTTGGTGCCTAGATATGATGAGAAGAGAAGCAGTAACAGGTAGAAAAGCCTCACTTTTTCACAAAACAGTTCCAAATTTAAACTCCCTCCCCCAAGGCTGGTCACCAAACGGACATACGCGCGGCGCTTGCCTATATCCTTCTCCTTTCCTTTACCCTTGATAGGATTGGATATATCCTCGAACATCAATTCCTCCTGTTAGAGCTCGATGATAAAATGCAACTGAGATCACGAGTAAGACGACGCACTTCGTCCCAAAGAAGCCTTGAGCTCGCTGTCGACGGATCCACAGATGTCGAGGTAAGAGAAGCACCTGGGAGTCCACTGGAATATGGAGAAATATTCCCTGAGATGAACTGTTAGACATGGCGATGACGCTTTCCGCATTGACATACAAGGTACAGCGGCCTTTGCTTTGGTCGTGATTATGCCTCCCGGAACAGTAGATTTAGGTTCAGCACTTTTGGAAGTACTTTGCTTTGACAGAGCAACCGTCGCCGATGATACTGGCACAGAAGCGGACACTTGTGGTAGGCCATGTGGGTTTTGTAATGTGATCACATCTTGCCTGTCTCGAGTTCAGTTTTCATCTTAAGTTATCGGATAATCGTGACCAACTTTTTGAAGGATACGTCGCTAACCAAATCTCTCCCTCCTTTAATGCTCTCTGCGAGGTACACGTTCCCTGTAGTAGCAATTGCTACGATGTGGGAATGCTCGCTGAAAGGCTTGAAAGAGATGGGGTCATGGATCTCTCCAGAAGCTTCTTTACGCGAATAGTGGAGAGTTATGAGGTCCGTGGGTACGAGGGGTTCTTTGGTAATGGGATGTGTGTTATCATGCTGCCTAGAAAGAGCCGGATTAAGTAGCGTGAATGGATGATGATATGCTTCTCACTTCAACCACGGAATTATGTTGACGAGATCGAAAACGGTGCCAGTTCCGTCATTGTTTCGTGCACACACAGGATGAGTGAATGGCTGAAAGGAAAGTGCACATGAGTCGAACGGAGTTCTGCTGCCAGGGTGTGGTGCTTGCGGTTTGCTGATGATAATTCAGTGAAGAGGATTAGAAATTTGGGATTTGACGTACGCCCTGTATCCGGAGGATGCTGAATGAGAACCAAACTGGCCCGTGTGCTCTGCGTGGGTGATGTACAGCTTATTGGAGTTTCCGTGACCCATGATTCGAACCTCAAGCTTCAAGCTTCAAGTTTCAAGTACTTATTAGCTTGGGAGGGAAGTCGTGGCAGTGCAAAAAGTCTTGAATGCTTTCAACTGCTACTCGACACAAGTCTAACGTTCTCTTAGACGTCCTCGGCTCCTCCCTCATAAACGGAGCTGCCCGCAAGGCCCTTTTCCTCAGTATCACTAGGCTTAAGCCTGCATCTTCATATTACTCCACAGAGCCCGGCGATCCTCACAAGAAAACAAGATACGTGCTCCCATTTCTCCGCGGCCTTGACGCTGCCCAGATCGACCTCGTTAAAAAAGGCCAAGCTCAACTGCTTTCCGGACGCGACAAAAATGATACGACTCAAGTCTTAGAAGCACTTAACCTTCTTGAAGGACGAAGGCTCCTTCATGCTCTACCACCACCTCAGGTTGAAGATGGTTTGCAATATCTTCTGAAAGAGTTATCCGATGGCAAATTAAGCCTCGCCGATACAGAATTGTACACGCGTATTGCTCTACAGGCTACAGACTCTACAACTTCTTCGACGGACGCCTTGTATGAATTCTTGCTCTTGCGTCTTAAGCAAAAGGATTTTAAAGCTGTCATCGACCTTTATGACAAGTATTTGAAAAATTCAGGAGGAAAAGAAATTTGGGGCGTTGATGACGTCGAAGACGAGTCTTTCTCACAAGGTGCTGGCTTGGTGTCCGACGAATACGACAGAGAAATGCAGGTCACGCGGAGACGCATGTCCTTACTCCTCGTCACCATCGCGGCACACGCAAGTCAAGACGCTTTCGAATCTGCATTGCACACGTATTCAGAAACAGGGACGCGATTTCATCCTTTCATTGTTGACACATTCCTTACCGTCAACTTTGCGCACGATCCAGCTTTTGCAGAGAAGGTCAAGTCTTTCATCATTCGACTAGATTTAGCTCGGATGATCTCTCGGCCCACCTCACTCTCGAAGCATATCATGAATTTGGCGACTAGTCATTCAACAAAGCCACTCGAAAATCTGTACAAGTCTGTTGCTGCTGGGCTCTTCGGACCAGACGCCTATATCGCCCCAGAATTGACTCAAAAGACCCCTAAAAAAGTTGTTGCGTTGACCGAAGTCGGTTGGGCGACATTTCTCTCCGCTTTCCTCAAACGTCGACGTCGTGACCTAGCATCCAAGCTCTGGGAAGACCAATTGGCGCTCGGGCTTACACCAGGAGTCTCATTGTGGACCACTCTTATCGACTCACTGGGCGCCATAAACGAAGCTGACGATGCTGTTGCCTCTTGGAACGTGATGAAAGCCCAGGGTGTTCAGCCTGACCCACTGACATATCGAGCGCTGATCGCTGCGTTATTTAAAAGCCGACGGCGTACCCAAGCTTGGGTAATCTTTCAAACTTTTCAAAATTCACCTTTTCCAGAAGCTTGTGAGGGACACCTTCTCTCGGTGTACAACACTGTATTTGATGGCCTTCTATCCTTCAACGACGAGACCGCAGTACAGGACCTTCTTGAGAAGATGGAGAAACAAGGGCCCAAACCTGACGCCGTGTGTTACAATACTCTGTTAGCCTACTATGGGCGGCGAGGGAATTTCAAGGGCCTTGCTAAGGTTATTGGCCGTATGGTAGAATCCAAAGTCATGGGAGACGTTTACACCTTTTCTACTATTCTTTCTGCGTTGCTTCGTGCCGGACGAGATGATGCCCCAGACCTCATGATCAACATCATGAGAAAGCAGGGAATTCAGCCCAACGTTGCGACGTATTCGGCAATAATCAACCATCAACTCCAGGCCCAGACGATAGAGAGTTTTGAGATGGCTATGCGGCTGTTATATCGGATGGAGGACGATGCTGCGGCGCAACCAAATGTGAAGACCTACACTTCCATTCTGGCAGGTCTCAATCGGATCGAAGGGATGGACTCAAAACGAAAGAACGAGTGGCGGAAGGAAATTACATGGCACATGAAAAAACGTCATATCCATCCGAATGAGGTGACATATAACATCTTAATCGACTCCTCCTTGAAACATCCATCGTCGGAGGGACTAGAGCAAGCTCTCTCATATTACCGGACAATGCGAGGACAAAAATTGACAAACGATAGGACCTGGTATATCTTATTCCTGGGGCTTTTACGAAGGAAGAATTGGCTCCTGGCGGAAGATATTATTAAGGATATGCTTGCATCTGGTCATCGACCTTCGGTTGCAGTGGAGCATTTAATAGCCAAATTTCAACAGCTGGATAAAGATAGTATACAAGTCAATTAATATTTCAATACATGCTTTAGCAGCATCGAGATAGTCGAAGTCTTTCTGGCGAGGATAGCAATGTTGGTCGTAAAGAATTTCACTATGTGACCTATCCACTCACCAATGCCCCTTCATCCGTGTCTTTAGCTCCAAAAGAACGATTTCCCTAGACCGACGCGGACATAACGCGCATAGGCTGTAGTTATGGATGTAAGAGACCTGCCTACAAGAGAACGAGACACTGACCCCACTGGCTCCAACGGCGACCCAGGTACTTGCCAAATAAGGGCAGAATTACAACAGAGACGAGCAGATGCAATTGTTGTACCGTCTCTTCCCACTCTTGTTGTGCGAGTCTATATTCTTCATCTGAGTCATAGGTGGAGAGGTCGTCAATTGAAGCTTCGGATCGTGGTGGCATGGGTACAACACAAAGGCCGTTGTGAGCGTTGTGGGTTGTTGTAGGTTTCTAACAGGCCGCATCACGCGGTAGGCGCGCGTATCAGTTTTTTCACCCTTCGCAACGGCTCGTTTAGGTCGGAGACACTACAGTCGAACCTCTTATAACCGATGGCCTCTCCGTGAAAGCCGAAAAGTATGGTTATGAGGGGTTATCAGGTATGAGAGGGGTTGTTGTAGGGGCTATTTCGAGGCTTGTTTATAGTAATAATGGATGTAATATACATCATTAATGACTATCTACCGTGGTTTCTGCCAAAATAACCATTGAGAGTTGTAGGCTGAAAGGATTGAAATTCCTCGGTGCATGTTCAGTATCCAAACCATGCAGACCACCTTCTACCTCGTGTGCATATGGCTGATTTATATGAGATATGTACTTGGGAATAACTGAGGCTGCATTGAGCACTTCCCGACATAATGGCTTCTGATCAATCACTTCCAAGTTGTGGTCCATGACATTGCTACCCTTCTCTTCTCTGTCTTGTTCTGCCTTGTGACATTCAATCACTGCTGCACAAATATCCTGATCAATCTCCTTTGTAATCATAGACTCACAGTGCTTTCTCTGTAAATCAACTTTTGTTTCCAAGTCCCCAAGCTCCTTCAGTCATTTAACGATACTTTTCTGGTCTGAATTCAGTTGTGGCAACCCAGTATCATAGTCCAAAGCTTTTTCGAGAAGCTCTACAACTCTTTCTTCATCAATCAGGTTTCCATCAGTCCAGCCACAATTCGTCAGTATCCGAGATCTTCTCCTTCTTCAAGATTTGTGCAAGAATATCTTGTTTACATGGCTCTATCTCTGACTTGAGGTGTGAGATACCTACTTTGTTGATTTTGAGAGGATTCTCTGGCATTTTAGTGTTAGTTGGGGCAGAAATTGATCATTTATCAGTTATTCATGTATTTTTCGGTCATATCATTGATGATTGATATCCATCCATATGCTCACATCTGAGTTGGAAAAAACTATTTATCCGTCCCAAATCTATACTTTTCGGGTAAAATATCGGTTATGACTCCCTCTT
>JABCKS010024861.1:21786-118070 GCA_018851325.1 Termitomyces sp. DKA19 | reverse complement strand
AAGTACTTATAACTAAACCCAGAGGCCACTAATTACAGTCTTATAACAAAGTGGAGGCCAATGACTATAAACTACTAACTAATTAGGTTTAGTAATAAAAGGATCAATGATAGACAATAATATACTATGTGCCAAGGTACAGTATACTTATTAGGTGTAAGAGCTAAGACAGTGAGGGAGTAAGAAGAGCTAGGCAGCCTAAAGGTCAACTAAATGGGGTGTCAATCTCTATGGATTAAGCTAAGCAAGGAAAGAATGGTCTGAGAGACTAGTCCTCTTATAATCTTCATATATTGCGGAATTCTTTCATCCTATTTATCTGCTCACCATCAATACACTCATACTTTCAATTATATTGCTTATTTGTTTGAGCAATGTACATTATAAGCTAATTATAATATGAATACTGAAGCCAAGAAAAGTATACTAGATGACTAGTCAGAGCAATCTTGTGTGGACTAATATAGTGGAAGTCTGTTTTATACTGAAAAAGAGTCAGTAAATGAGACTATAGTAAAAAAAACAACTACGAAACTTCAACTTTCTTAAGATAGAGCTTGCACATTATTTTTTCCATGCCACTGTGAGGATAATTGATAATAAGAACCAAAAAAGACCTTATTTTACAGATGGAGCGATGGAGCCATTAGGGTAAGTGGACACGTCGAGCGATAGACACAAGGAGATATTTATAGACTCTCATGTCAAATTGTACATCCACTTATCGAAAAACAACTTCTGAGTTCACAGAAGTGAAACCTATCCGCAGTTCGGCATAGACTAGATGGCTGAGGAAGATCATTATACAAGTACCAAGTACCTACACGAGTTCAATAGCAGTGAATTATGTTGAGTAGTATGCATACATAACAAGCGTTTCTGACTAGCAAGAATGTGATTCTGTGATGCAGGTCTGAATTTACTCATCGGATTTACCAACACTGAATCCGAATTTTAGCTTGGAATAGACTCGAAGGGAGTTTATTTCCCAATAGGCTTCCTTGAAATCTCCGGGGTTGTTGTCGACGACTAGCATGCCACCGATGAATTGACGAGGAAAGCGTAAAATTTGGTATACTCACAATCTCGGCAAGTACCAGATCCGCATCCCGACGTTCCCCAAACAGCGCCGGCCCAATCACCCTAGTACAAATGGTGGTGAGCCTCGTTAACCATCATACAATCTCGAAAAGTATTTACGCAAAAGGTAAGATCGAAAATGATTTCATGGTCGTCAAAGTGGGAGTCATAATCACACTGTTCTCCAGTTGGAAAATAGGCATCAGGTTCACACTCTGACCAAAGGTCTGGCATAACAATCCCTGAGTCGTGCTTAACTTCAAACGGCACGGAATTATCGTCTCGAGGCCAAAACCATACTTTGATTCCTTCGGACCGCGACCTTTCCATGACGTACCAACCACCGCCAACCTGATTGAAGCCAGCGCCGTAAGAGTTTCTCTTGGTGAAGGATGTGCCACAGCCTTGGTTGGAATTTACCTGGGTGTTGCAATCTGATGATAGCACGTCTCTGGACAACTCAATGAGAATATACGAGAATTCAAGCGATTAGGCGTAGACACACCCAGTCTGGGAACGAATTGGAGGCATACTGCATGCAGGCGTAGTATGCAAGGAAGCAATGTTGTTTGTATTAAGATGTACGCCTGGATGACATTAATGTCTTGACAACAACAACCAAGTGGCCGACGACGCTCACCTTCAATGATGTCTATTTCACCACCATGGGGCCAAGGACCTTTTTGACTGTTTGTCCAGAATGCGGGCCATGTTCCACAGCCAGCGGGCATGTGTTGCACATCGAGGACAATTACAGAATCTCCGTAGACTGCGTTCGATTGAATGCGGATGCTATCACGTCCTCGAGCGCCGGGTGGTACCACAGAAGTCGAATCGGCACGCATGATAAATTTGTGGTACGTTGCTCATGACCATAAAGAGGCTTCAGCACCAACCGCCATGCAGTATCAAGCGACATACCTGTGGAAAGGTTTGCCGACTTGGCGGTGGACTTGTCGACATAATTGACTCGCCCGTGTGTTGGATCATTGAAAGTATCCCATGTCCAATAATCAAAGAAATCGTGTCCTTTGTAGGCGTTCTGTAAGAAATATACGGCAAGAGAGACCTGGGCGGAAGTGAGAGCCAGCAATGTCGTGATAAGTGTTCGTATTAATGTCATCGGAAGGAATGTGGGATGAAGGGGCGTGAGGGTGGGTGGGGTAACGCCTGTAGCACCGGTCTCTTAAATGGTCAAAGAGGTAGTAGGACTTTAAGGCAAATACCGGATATCTCTGCTTCTTATTCGGAGCCAGCTCGAGCATACTGCCTGCTAGCCAACCTTACCACATTTATTGTACATATGCGTAACCAAGGCCCTATTCTCGCGTTGATATCGCAATATGAAAAGCTTCTGAGTCATGCTTAAAGCTTACAACAGCAGTCGTAATAATCATGTTCCATACATAACAGCCACGCTGGACGTAAGTGTATGGCGCGTGAAGACTGCTTGACATGTGACCGCGATTGAGGAACATCAAAGCTAATCACCTGATTTGCCATTTTACCACTCAACCCCTCCAACCCTATTGAAGAGCTGTCTCAATCGACCCTATTCAATGTCTTATCCGACTGTTTATAAAATAGGTGCCAATTACGTTACTCTTTCATCCATCTCGCCAGAACACCATCATGGATGAAAGAGTAGGCATGTTTGATTTCGTAGGCATGACTTATGAGCCTGTTTTCACCTCCCCTGACCCAACACTCCCCCCTGGCGCTGCATATAGCTCCTTGACACCCGTGTCAGCTAACGCACCCGCTAGCATCCCCATTGAGGCGACATCACCAACTTCCACCTCCTCTCCCTCATATCTGCCGCGTCCACCTCACATTGCTATTCCGACCTCCTCGCAATCCGTTTCCGAAGCAGCTGACAACCGACTTGACACCGGAGTCATAGTCGGAATCGTTTTCGGTGCCCTAGCATTCCTGTTCGCATCTGGGGCCATCATGCTCTATCTATGTCATCGAAAATGCTCCTCTACAAGAAAACAGCAGTCCCGAGGCAGCTGGACAGATTTCGAGCGCAAAAATGACACATCTGACTTTGATTCTCTCCCTTCCTATGACCAAGTAAAAGCTCCAGGGCTATGTGCTTCTGCCCACTACACGAAGTATGTACCGCGAACACTGGGAAGATGACATCCCGTTCTCTGACATGCAAAGTCCTTCAAAGGTTATTGGTATCTTAGACTCACATCAACACGTGAATTTCTCTTTTCAAATCAGTGTTGCAAGGTTACGGCGGTGGAAGCAGACGGAAGCAGAGAAGACGACTCATGACTTTTGACTTGAAAGCTGATGTCCTCGTAGATTAGGATAATATTATAAATGTAGATAGTTCTAATTACATACCTGATGTCCTCGCAGATTACAATAAAGAATACGAGAACATCATGGGATGAGAATAATCTGTGATTGCGTGCTAGGTCATTTGGAATTGCGTTAAACCCAAAGAACAGACTTCAGTATAGGCAGCACTTTTGCTCTCTGCTCAATGCAGAGAGAAGACAAGAGAGTCATGACGATTGGGGTAGACTGTAAAATGTTGTCTGGCACTGCATGGAACGCCTCGTATTTCTCTTTCACCACGGTTCTCGAAATCCACGAGGCCATTCTTCTAGTTGGAAGATTAGAAGGGAGCTTCCCTGCGACATCAGCGTATTCTTGCAACCCTATTACAAACGGAAATATAGAAAATGACTGACCCTTGCAACAGCGTGATACGAATCATTGAAAAGGTTCAAGGCTCTTCCCTTGCTGAGAAAATGAGGTAATGCCGTTGGTCAGGAGCCTCAATAAGGTTATACAAGATATCCAAATAAAGATGGTAGCGGAGATGGCGGAAGCAAACAAGAAATAATCATCGCGACGTCAAAAAATTGAGTCGATAATTCCACTTCCAATAGCACTGCCTGTATTGTTATGAATAAACTTGCAGAATACGTACAAAGCACGATGCCAGACTTACCAGCTCCAAAGCCAACACCTCCGACAGCCGCAGTTGCGAGCTTACAAATTCCAAAATACATGAGCGGGAATATCAAACACAAAAAGAACACCACATACCGTTTCCCCTAACCCTCCCATCTTGTGCTTCTTTTTGTCCTTGTCCTTGTTGTCCTTGTGTTCATTGCCTTCCTTGTGTTCATTGTTATAATCAGAACTTCCCGGTGCATAACCGGGTTGTGAGACATAGGGAGTATAGGCTTGGCCCGGAGGTGGAGGCCCTGTATACCCGCCAGTCGGTGCATATCCAGCCGGTGGCGCATATCCACCGGGTGGTGCATACCCACTTGGTGGACCATAGCCTGCGGGCGCAGCCGGTGGAGTATAAGAAGAGTAGCCAGGGGCCGCTCCATAAGGAGGGGCGGCGCCCGCAGCCGAAGGCGCGTATCCCGCCTGCACAGCAGGAATCGGCGCACTAGTATGGGCATCGTGGGCAGGATTCGCAGTCGGGGCGGACGCAACTCGCTGTACGTAGTTGGCAGGGAAAAGGCCTTGTTTGCCCCTGTGACGACCAGACCACCAATCCACGTTCGTCTCGGCCGTAACATCGATGATATCTCCTCCACGGAACGAGAGATCGGCTGGATTCTGAGTTATGACATCAGACACCAGAACCATGATCAGCCAATCAATCTGAAAGTAAGTAGACTACATGCCTCTCCACGTTCATTGTAGTCCCATAATGCCTTGGCACGGAATATCACACCGGGAGGAAGTGTGGGCGCTGATGCAGGCGCACCAATGGCCGGAGGAGTCTGATGAGTAGACAAATAGGAGGAGCCTTGGCCATATGCAGGACTGGGAGCTGGAGTATGAGCGGCAGGAGCCGGGGTAGAAACTGCCAGCTTCTCAGTGTTCTTAACAAGCGCATCCACTGACGAGCCTGGCTTGGGAAGCTTTGCAAGTATCTCATTGGCAACGTCCCGAGAAATCTGTTTCTGAGCGACAAGAAAATCAATATTCTGCCTTGTTTGGGTGAGAATATGGGCTAGAAGAACTGTAGCGTCCATCGTAGTTCAAATTCAGGGTGCAGGCTGGGATATCTGATTGACGATGATCCCGCGAGCCGGGCGCACAGCTCAGGTAACATGTCAAGGTCACTTCCAAAAGGTCCATCACGTGCTCATGACAGAGGTAATGCATATTGTTGTACAGATAATAAATTACACGACTAGGGATCCAGAATGAAAAAATAAATTAGCGGTCCATTTACAGTTTCCGTTCAATACTCCCCCGAAGCATAGAGTAAGTTATTGCCCCATCCCTCCTCCACCGTCCGGGTTCCTGGTCATGAAAGACTGCATCATCTCGTGGTTAATATTTGGAGGGATTGAGTTTCGCACTCCGCCGTTGACGTTGACAGGGGTTCGGCCCATTCCAGACATCATGGGCTGGGGCTGCTGACCAAGGCCCATCGTGTTCATCATAGCCATGCCACCAAAGTTGCCTGAAGGATGAACATTGCCAACAAAGGGCGCGTCCGAGAGTGGTTGTTGCTGTTGTTGTTGTTGTTGTTGTTGAGGTAGTGGTGGCGGCGACTGTTGTGGCTGCTGCTGAATTTGCTGATGCATCGTATTCATTCCCATAAGCGCATCATTGGCTCCAGAAGTGTTAGCCGCGTTCTGAGCCATCATCCGTTGTTGCATCTGCAACGCCAGTTGTGCATTAAGCGTCTGCAAGAACTGTTCCCTTTGTTCGGGCGGCAACGCCAGCAGCCGTGCACGAAATTCCGGGTTATTATTGACATTCAGTAGATTCGGCACTTGCCCGGGCGGCCGTGACGACACAGGCAACTCGGGAAGCCCTGTTATCGGGAAACATGCAGCAGCCAATCCGTTCGTGTTGATTGGGAAAAAGAGAATGCTATTCCTCTGATCGCCTGACGGCAATGTCCAAGCCGAGACGGCGTACTAAGATATACCCAATCAGTGAACGCACATTGAAATGAAGAGATCACAGATCCTTACACCCTTTCGTTGGTGCAAGAGCGTTATCAAAGCTTTAAAGTTCGCCTCGTTGGGTGCAGGATCCGGAATACCGTTTGTTTGCGCTTGTAAGATACAAAGAATGGGTCGATTATTCCGTATCCAAGCCTGAAGATCTTGCATCGGCACAGCAGGCTTATTTGCCGGTAAAAGCTGCATCGTAGTCGGCCACGTGTCTACCCGACTATTCGAACGATGAGAGAGTGCAAGTGAGCCAGAAATTCCCCACATTTCCAAGTTTTTTCAAAAAAAAAAAAAAAAAAAAAAAACGAACCTCTCTTCGGGCGGATTCTGCAGCTTTCCTACTACCCGTACGACGTTATCTTTCTTGTTTCCCTGCGGGTCTGTCCCAGAGAACACCAACGAGCCCTGCCACGCAAAATTCAATCCTTTATTCGGAGGAGGCCGTTGGTCGACAGGGGGCACGATATGCGAGGACGCCAGTCCCACAGGCTGCATGCCCGCGGCTCCACTAGACGGACCAGCCATGTTCTGCTGCATAGACCGTGCTCGTTGTTGGTCGGCCACCTTTTGCATTTGTTGCATCTGAACAGCGATATTAGGATTCGCCGACTGCGTCATCAATCCTCGCGGTGGCATATTATTGGGAGCTGGACCAGGACCGGGCACAGGCACGGGCACAGGCCCTGATCCACTCGCAGAGCGCTTGTGTAGCACCGCACCCGCGAGCGCCTGCTGACCCATCGACGGAAGCTGACTCGGCGAGACAGCAGACTGCACGACAGGCCCTACTTCCTGATTCAAGCCAGGGTTCGCATTTCTGAGCTGAGCAAACTGATGATGCAAGATCTTCTTGGCCTGCAGCAGTATCGGCTGTTTCTCGCTGAGCTCCTGAGTCAGCTTCTGAACCATCGCAGCGTTTCCCGCACTCTGCGCGTTCTGAAGAGCAACATGCAGGGCCCGAACATGCGCGTCCAGGTCCTTGAATTTGGCCACAAAGTTGTGGTTTATCACCATGTTTTGCGGAGGGTTCTGGGGTGCTTGGGGGAACGTCGGGGTCATGCTCGGGGCAGGAGCTGGGGGAAGGACTGGGGTCTGTGTACGTGGTTGAGCTTTGGGTTGTGCCTTCAGAAGCGGTGACGGCTTCGGCTGACTCGAGGGGGTGTTGGGCGTTTGGACTTTTGGGGAAACGTCTATCGGAGGCGCCAAGCGAGCGCGTTTCGGATCTGGGGTGCCGTGGACGTCACTCGATCGCTTTCCAGGTGCTGGAGTTGGAGATGCAGAGACTAGGACGATCATCGGGATGCGTCTCACACGGTGAAGAAGAAGTGAAACGCATACCTTTCTGAGGGAGCGAAGGGATTCCGGCTAGGAGAACGGAATGGGACGGGTAGATCTTGAAGAAGGGTTTGAGTGTATCCTTCGAAGTCTGAGAACCCCACAGTATCAATAGAACACACACAGGTGCCTGCAAGCGGAGATGACCTGCCTTGGCATGAAGCTCAGGGAATCGCTTCAAGTTTGGCAGGAGATTAATCGTGTTGAAATTGATGCCTTTCTATAACGACATCTGAGACACCAAGTGCAGGACGAACAACGAGAAACCAAACCGACATTCCTCATCTCGTCCGCCATCGTATCCCAAGTCATAGCGTCATATTTCGGAATATCATTGCACCGAGGGTGCACCGACGAATCAGGGGAAACGCTGGCAATATGTATTATATGGCTGAGGACCAACCTACTCGGCGGAACAGCAGATATAAAGACGTCAAAGAGCTACAACAAGGAAACGCAATGAGGCGCTGACAAATGGCTCGGGGGAAGCAGGCGGACACCTACCTCGATCGCCGCAACCAGGCCCTCGAGCGCGGCCATCCCGCGATCCCCACCGGAATTGGTGGTGCCGATGCCCAGAGAGGCAGGCGACTCTCTCATTTCCTTCGTGACAGGCTGGTGGTCGAGGAAGAACTGCTTGTATAGGAGCGGAGAAGGCTTGGTGTCGGCCATCGCGTACGTGATGAACGCCAAGCGGCGCTGGGGAAGCGCAGTTTTAGCTAGATTAGTGTTGCGAGAAAGTGGGGGGTGGGGGAGGACGAGACGGACCTTGGCGCTGGGATTTGATTCGTACAGGCGTCTGAGCATGGGAGAGACGTACTCTGTGATGATGCGTGTCCAGACGCCCGCTACGGTGAGAGAGGACTCGACGACGAAAGCAATAGCCATCTCGGCGCTGTTGGCGGCGTGCTGCACAGCAGCAACCTGCTGTTCCGAGGCCATCTGAATATGCGCTTGCGCTCTCTCTCTCTCTCTCTCTGGCGCTTTTGGCAGAAAAGAAGAAGAGGATCCTCGAGTTTGAGTTAAACCTGAGGCACACTCGGGCCTTATAATTGCATTGAATTGTTCGGCACGTGGATGTGATATCAGAGGGAGTAAACCAGTGATCGACGGGTTTTCCCAACCGTTGCATTAGTGACTATAATAAATATACAGAGTCTACACGATATCACGCAAAGAATCACATCTCAAAAGTGTCCATGAACGACTGGTGTCAGAATCCTTCCTCGGTCCGTACTTGCTGTGGATTGTGTTTCTCAATCCAGGGATGTCGCAACACATCTGCCAGCGCGATCCTTTTTTCCGGTTCGTATTGCAGGAGCTACACCCAGTCAAAAAACGCCAAAACGCCACCAAACTCTACCACACACCTTGGAAATGAGGTTCTTCGCCTCAAGGGTCACATACTCCGGGACTTTATAATCGACTCGCACAATCCGCCGATACGATCCTGAAACCGACACACAATCAGCTCAGCCCAGACCAAAAAGTCCATCGACCACATACTCGCAGAGTCGCCAGGCACCTCGAACGGCGCCGCCCCGACGAGAAACTCATACGTCAGGACCCCGAGCGCCCAATGATCCACCCTCTCGTCATGCGCCCTCCCTTCAATCATCTCGGGGGGCAAATAATCCGGCGTCCCACACATCGTCGTGCGCCTATTCCCAGGCGCATGCACACTCCACCCAAAATCCGCAATCTTCAGCTCCCCATTAAGCCCCAAAAGCAAATTCTCCGGCTTAATATCCCGATGAATAACATGCTTCGAATGCAAATACCTCAGCGCGTCCGTCATCTGATAAACATACCTCGCGCTCCGTCTATCAGAGAACCGCCCGACCTTGTTCAGCTGCCGATAAAGCTCGCCCCGCCCCGCAAACTCAAGCATCAGAAAGACGCGCTTCGAGTCGTGAAAGTACCCGTACAGGCGCAGCACGTTCGGGTGGCGGAGGTTCTGCTGTATCTCGATCTCGCGCCGGATCTGCTTCTCCACGCCGTTCGCGACAATCTCGGATTTAACGAGCGTTTTGAGCGCGAGGATGTACTTTGGCGCGGACTTGGTGCGCACCATGTATACGCGCCCAAACTTGCCCTTGCCCAGCGGCCGGCCCAGGTCAAAGTCGCTCAGGTGCCATTCGCGAGTCGGGTGCTTAGATCTGCGACCGGGTCTTGGAGCGAACTGGAAACAAGGGAAGAGAGAGAGACGCACGCACGTTGAAACGCTGGAATCGAGGGCCAGTGTCTCTGCGGCCTCGCCGGTGACTGCCTTTCCTTCGTTGTCAGCGTCAAGACCCCCGTCGTACGTTCCTATATCGATACTGGCTTGCGCGTGCGCCTTTGCAGCATCCGCCTGGTTGCGCAGAGACGAGCTGGTTGTTGGTTTTGCAAACGGATTTGGAGCCGCATATTTCGACAGGAGCTTTGTCGAAACAGGGGGAGGCTGTTTGGGTTGGAGAGGCCGTGTTGTACCAGGAGCAGAAGACAAGTTTGGAGCTGATTTCGAGGTTGCAATGTCGAGCTTGTCCAGTCTACGTGTTAGAGAACTCACGGATGCCATGAGGAGTGTGCAAAGATGAACTAGATCACGTGAAAACATAGTGGTCGCTACATCACGTGAAAACATACAAGCGGAAGTAAATACTACCTCACTCCGTCTTGTCCGCTTTGGACCCCAGCCTTCTCTCTCTACTCCTCCCAAGCACCCTTTTCCTCTGCGCGATCATATACGTATACATAACATACAACCCTACAATACATCATCAGTGTTGAATTTATAATTACTTTCGTAGGCCAACTCACCAGGCCACCAAATTGCAAACAGCACAGCGCGCGCATAGTCCGTGGGCCTCCACATGCCGTGGATCCACGACTGCCACCCCGGGACCGGGGACGACGACGGGAGAGACGCGTAGATGAGCAACGCCTCAGAGGACGCGCCAGTAAGATAGAGCACGTAGAACGTCGTATAGCGCAGCCAGAGGAGCACGCGGGGCTCGTGCCCCACCAGACTGAGTGCATAAAACGCGTAGCGAATAACCTCAGTTATAGACCACGAAAGAATCATGGACACGTATAACGGATTGGTGCGGACCTGCGGGGCCGTCCAACACCATCATCAAAAAAAGCAAAACACAAAACGACGCACATGCGCAAACTGCTCGACGACGCCCCAGACGAGAAAGAGCCTGCTGGCGACCTGTGCGGCCGTAGTCTGGAGCGGGCTGCGTACGCACCCGACCAGGACGTGCAGGACCTCCATGGCGGCCAGAGTCTGCACGGCGGCCGTCGGGGGGCCGACGCGGACATAGGCGGTCGTCGCGCGGCGGTAGACGGGCCTGAGGGCAGGATGGAGGCGGGCGTCGAAGGAGGGCGAGGCCCATGAATTGAAGAGCGGGAGGGAAGAGAGGAGCTGGGTGAGGGTTGAGGTGGCAGTCTGGGGCGGGGAGATGGAGGACGGGGAAGTGCCGTCGAGGTTGAAGAGGTGTGTGAGGGTTAAAAAGAGGACGTAGGACCAGCCGAGGAAGGAGATGAGGTTGAAGAGGACAAGGTAGTACCGGATGGGGGAGCGTGTTGTCAATAACGGAAGGCACTTACGGGTCGTGGAAGGCATGAGAAAGTCGGCGGGCATGGCGGGGTGACGGTCACGGATGGGGACGGGTGGGGCGTGACGGTGACACTTACTCAGCTTCTTAGTCATACGTCGACAATGCTGGGGTTTTCAGAGGGAAACGGGCTGCCGACGATGCGGCTGGGCGGCGACGACGCAGGCACGGTGACGCCGCAGCCCCGCAGCGCCAGGAAACGCAAGACGCCGCCCGAGTCCGCCGGCGACCCGGCCGCGCCGCCGCAGCCGCCGCAGATGCACCACGTCCTGCCGCCCATGATCCACCCTCTCCAGGGCCACACCCTCCCCCCCGGCTACCCCTACGCCGACTTCTCCCCCGCCGGCCTGCCCCCGCCGCCCCCCGACCAGCAGCCCCCGCCGGGCCCCGCCCCGTCCTCCGCCGCCTCTGCCGCCGCCGGCCGCGCCCTCAGCAGCAGCAAGCGCGCAGAGCAGAACAGAAAGGCCCAGCGCGCCTTCAGAGAGCGCCGTGACCAGTCAGTCCCCCCTTTCCTCCCCTCCCCCCTCTCCGTCCCCTCACGCCCCCCCACAGACACGTCAAGGCCCTCGAGTCCCGCTCCCAGCTCCTCGACGCCGCCCTCGCCTCCGCAGACGAGGCAAACCGCCGCTGGGAGGAGTGCCGCGCCATCGTCGACCAGCTCCGCATCGAAAACACCGCCCTCCGCGCTGCCCTCCAGCAGGCCCAGGCAACTCACCCACTCCCCCACGACCCCGGCGCCGCCGCACAGCAGCAGCTGGAGGAGGCCACCAGGAGCCTCGAGGCCGTCGTCAGCGACTCTCTCAAGAGCGAGTCCGCCGACCCCGCCGACAGCAAGTCCGACCAGCCCTGACGCCCCCTTTCTTTCTTCTTCTTCTTCTTCTTCTTCTTCTTTCTTTCTTGCTGTATGTCTTCCGCTTGTCGTCGTCACTTTCCATAGTCCCGCTGTAAATATGTACCGCCTAAAGTCTCCGTCCGCATGACGCGTGGCAAGATGTAGTTGATGTCCAAGTGCTTGCAGAACAACTTTATGTAAGGATGCCTGTCTTTGTCAACGTCTTTGTCATCTGCCAGAGCCATTCATATCATACATGACCATGACCATGCTTATTTGCCAATCCAGCTCTTACGCCCCCCAGCTCAACCATTACACAATGCCTCGATCACGCGCCGTCCCAACCAAAATATCATACACCATCTCCCAGCTCACCACCCCCAGCCCTTCCTCATACAGTATCCCGTCCAGCTTCACCTCGATAAACTCTTTCAGACTCCGCGTCCTCACCCCGCCCTCCTCGTCCTCCACCCTGCGCTTCTTGTGAGGACGCCCGAGAGGCGACCCACCATCCCCGTACGCCCCACGTTTCGCCCCCAGCGTACGGCGCAGGGGTGACCCCGCCCCTCCCACTTTCTTGTGCCTCACCACACTTTTCCGCGCTACTTGGAAACTCGGCGCAGCCCACGCTTGCGGGTCGTGTTCCACCTCCCGAGGTCCCGCCAGTTCTTCCAACGACTTACTACGTCTCGTACACCCCAATAATTCGATATGCGTCTGCGCATCATCAGAATCAATTTCTTCGTCGTCACCAGTCCGCTCTATCCCGCCTCGCTGTGACGATGGGTCTCTGCCGTCCTCACGCAGACCAGAAGAATATGCTAATGTCTCGCCAGAACGATCAGCCAATGTCTCGTCACGCAAACCAGAACGATCAGCCAATGTTTCGTCACGCAAGCCAGAACGATCAGCCAATGTCTCGTCACGCAAACCAGAACGATCCCTTGCAGTAGTCAATGACTGCTCAGCCGCACCACCACTCCCTTCATCTGGTGGCGCAACAGTTTCTCTAGATTGGCCAGTGTCGCTCTTCTCTTCATCACCATCCACTGGACATGTTAATATTAGAACGGCATGGCGTTTTCGAATTCATGTACCTTTCGCGACAGTTTCTCTAAATTGGCCAGTGTCGCTCTTCTCTTCATCACCATCCACTGGACATGTCAATATTAGAACGGCATGCATTTTTGAATTCATGTACCTTTCGTGACAGTTTCTCTAGATTGGCCAGTGTCGCTCTTCTCCTCATCACCATCCACTGGACATGTTAATATTAGAACGGCATGGCGTATTTTAAATTCATGTACCTTTCATTGTAGCAAGGACAGAAGCAACATCATCAGGCGGCCGTCTCAAATTCGGCTTTATAGAAATCTTGTACTTCATTAGCAAAGATAGTCCATATATGCGTATGAAGCAGACGTACCGACCATATTTCTTGGAATGTATAAGGCTTAGAGGCCGTGACGGCCTTTGTCTGATTCGTGCGAACACGTATCTTCTTCTCAGGCGGAGGAGGCTCAATTGGCTTTTTGGGTTCAGAAGTCACCAAGACAGGGGCAGTATTCTGTAGCGCGGCTTGCTTGCGGTTCTTCAAACAGTTCCTAGACGTATGTCAACAAGAGCGACACGAATGATCAAAAGCACACTCACCCAGCACCTCCGTGTTCCTTCAGTCCTTCCGACCATTCTTTCAAGTCTGGATTCGCCTCCAACGCTTGAGGACGCCCGAATTTGGGTTCTCCTCTACCTCCAACAAGCGTTACAGAGTTGCATTCGAGGACCAGAAAGCTCCCTTCAGACATGCGACCTTTTCCCTGAGGGATACGAGCAAAGAAAGGCTTGAAATTCGAAATAGAAACAATAGCATTCTTGTCCTCCATGATATGGCTCCTGCTCAACCTGGTCATGTCACATTAGAGCTAATGAATGCATGACTGGAAAGGGTCATAACCATACTGAGTGTATTCCTCGACGGCGTCACGACTGAAACGAATCGGAACCATATGCTCCTTGTCAGACACCCGCGCCCATATAATTTCATCGCGTACGTATGTCAAAAACTAAGAGATATATCTCAGTTTTTTTCTGAAACAAGTCACGAAAGAAGTCGTCTGTATACCTCGACGAGCTGGACCTTCTTCTTTTTAGTGACCAGAGGTATTGCAGCCAAGTCTGCACCATACTCCTCAGCCGAGGCAATCAAATACGCAGATATCCACGGAAGAATGGATTCTGACATTATTGTCGGCTATAGTCGCACATGAAAGTCGCGTTACAGGTTTACGCGAAGCATCACGTCGCGTGATGCGCGTTGCACGGGTTGTGCGATCGACTTGTCGGAGATCCGGTTCACGCCGGAAAGTAGGAGCTGCGGTCTCAAGGACTTGAGTAAGTGAGGAGAAAAGTCCGAGGCCTCTTGATTAATATATATAAAATGTATCTAGCGTTTTAAAAGAACAAACGTAACCCACATTCACGTGTGATTACGGCTCCATTCATCAAGTCAGATAAGTACCCGGTCAATGAAAGCCATGTGTAGATCTCATTTGATCGCGGAGACCAATGCTCAATTAGACATACGTGAAGAACAGGGACAAGTGGCACTGTTCAGGTGATGCGATGGAGAGAGAACAGATAGATATCGATAATCCATTGTTGGGAGACAGCATCGATGAAGATGATCAAAAACAGCCATTGATTAGGCTGCATTGATCGTGGGAAAGTTGGTCTGAGTAATTTCCGCTGTTTCGAAAAAAGAGCTCCCTACGTCTAGAGGCATCCATCATCGCTACCATCTCTGGGCTTCCGCCGTCGAGCAACCCATCTTGCTCGGCGCTGTGCTCGTCTGCTTTTGATAATCGTCTTTTTCTTCGTCTTTTCCTGGGACGCTGACCGGCTGTCCCTCCGCAACACTGTCGACCCACCTCAATAGCGCAAGCTCTCTTTCTGCCTCGGATCCTGCCTCTCGACTCCCGAAACAGTCCTGGAGGGACGCAATTCTTATTCTTATGACTGCCTCTATCGGTGGCATGGGCCTCATGTCCCTCCGCAATCCGTTTTCAGAGTTGGTTGGTACGGTCTTGGGCCATACCGATTTTAGGACCCTGTTTTGCCTGGTCGTAATCTTCATTGTGGTCTTTGTTCTAGGTCAGTCTGACATCCACTGCTTGTCACATCATACCGTAGAACATCCTGTTTGGAAAAAATTTATCTATCTATCCTCAACGCCACCCTCGGAACTAACATACTCCTCTGTTCCAGCTTATCTCACAAATCCGTCGGAAAACTCTCTTCGTGCATATCTAACAGAACAGTCCTTCCGGCTGCACCTTACCAGGCTCGACGACAATGCTGATGATGATCACAAACATTTGACTCACGGGACTAATTCTGCAGCGGCCAACACCCATTCTTACGACACCTCGTCCACTTTCCATTTTGCAAATAAAGCATCAATCTCCTTGAAAACCCCAAAACACGTTTTTCACAGCTTCGGCATCTTCACCATTGCCGCGATGATCCCTCTTGCGAGATCCCCTTGCAATCGTGAGCAAGAAAGCTCGATCATCTCTGATTCGCTGTATATTGGTGCTTTTGGTCATTGGTGGCGTGTTGGCCTCGTTGACGCATGGTGTCGCGACGTCATCACGGGAACGAAGGACGGAGAGAGCTGGAGTTCTGGAATCTTGAGTGTGAAAAGTATGGACAGACATAACGAATACAATAGTGAGTTGTCGTTCGACCGTTCGTGTTCATCTCCGATACCGACCCATGTCTGTCAGGCCTTCCATTCTCGACGAAGAACCTCCCCCCTCACTTGCTGTCTAGGGGCTCGCCTCCCAGATTGCGAAATCGCGAAAAGTCTTCTCAAAGACCCGCAATGGCTCAGGCTCGCAGTTCCACACCACCGCCTCTTCCCAAGTCTGCATCACTACCTCTACACACGACACGACCGCCGGCGTCGACATCAGACCGACAGTCGAATCCGCCACAGCCCGTCATGCCAGTACATAGCTGTATCCAATCTAATCAAGTTCGCTTGGGTTCTCCTTTACCGTCTCGGTCTCCGTCAGCCCTTTTCGATCAATCCCCACGGATCGCAGAAGTTCTTCGCCAGATCTCGCACTCCAAGGCCGCCGTCCGGGATATGAGTGCTCAGCTGAGCGATTTTCAGTCATGCGCTGCGCAGTCCCATGCAGTTCTTCAAAGAGAGCTCGATTCTTTCCGAGAACGGAAACGTCAAGAGGATGCTGTCAAGCTCGAGACCAAATCCCGAACTAAGTTTCTTGACGATTCCAGGCGTAGCACGGAGAGCATGAAGAGGGACGCCGAGAAGAAATTGAAGGCCGCTCAACTTGCCCGAGACAATGCAACTCAGCGTATGGAGTACCTCGATAAAGAGATTGATGGGTTACGACTTCGGCTTGCCGAAGATGAAGCACTAGTGCATCAAGAGAGTGTTTCGGACCCAGAGAAGGAAATCAAGGAAACATTGGAACACAAGAAGCACGAGATAAAACTGACGGAGGACGTCGTCGCCGCGCTCAACCAACGTGCTCGAGAATTGGAAGAGAAGCTTGCCGAATATAAGCAGAAGTTGGCGTCCATCAGAGAGCGTAACCAGGTTCGAATGATCGAAACAAATCAGGTAACTGCTCACGACGAATCTCTCTGGACCAATCCTGAGGTTACCGCATCTGACTCCGTTCATGGACATCTGTCACATGAACACCATGCGCCTCCGGTAGCGTTCGGCAGTAGAAATGTCCTCGGCCGTCGACCCTCGATTACCGTCGATACTCTGGCTCAACACTCGCAGACTCCATCGGTCTTCAATTCGTCCCCTACAAATGCGTATCCAGCTTATGACGAGACTTCCTTCTCATTGACTCATCAGCAACTTTCGTACGGCCATCATTCTACATTCTCCCCCTTCAACGACCTAGACAGATTGCCGACCAGCGGTATGCCAGGAGTTGTCTCGCCTACGAGCCAATCTTTGATTCCGTCCGCTCTTATTTCGTCTATTGAAAACGGCGGTCTACCACGGTCCTTCCAATCTGAGAGCGATGACTTTCTGGATAGAGGCGAATGGCGCAACAACGCATACAGCCAACATGATTCATCGCAGTCCAACGATAGCAAAGAGTTGGACTCTCTCACTCTAGCATCTTCTCCGGTTTCCCCTCGTATCATAAAATGCGACCCGTTCGATGTCCGTTTACTGGCAAGTGATGGTGCACAAAGTCGGGATCAGCAGTCATACTTGAGTTTTTTGCCTGAAAACTCTGAGGATCCTCGACGTGCCTCATGGTTGCATCGCGCTAGCTCGGATCCGCACTCGAACTATCACACCCACGAAGCAGACAGAGATTCCCAGGTGGTGGAGAAGGCAGGTCCACGTCGATGGTTCAGCTCCAGAGAGAAATCGAAGAAAGGCCTCAACCCGGATGCCAAGGTCTTTAGACTCCCCAAGTCGTCTCCCCCTCGAGCCCTTGCGCCCAAGTCCGCCTTTGGCATATCGCCTTCTTTTGATGCACTCAACCCAACAGGCCTGAGCTCGACCATGCCTACCGCTTCCCCGAGCTGCTTCACTCGCGCATTTGCGCCCTCGCCTGCAGAGCGGGAAGCTCTTCAACGCGCTTTGGGTGGGTCGACCAATACGAGTTTCGAACGCCTGCCTAGCCTGAGCGATGTTGGGAGCATACCCTCATCGCCTTCGCACGTCCATGCACTACCGGCCGTCATTCCTCAACATTCGCTCGCCAAGATTCCACCGGGATGGCTTCAGACCTTACCTCCCCATAAGGCGACAAACTTCAGCCCATGGGATAACGAAGAACCGGAACTCTCGAGCGGGAGTGGTAGCAGCGCTGGAAGGTAGAGATCAGTTTCGGAGAAAGGCGGGAGGGGAGTTAAAAGAGGCGTGGCAAGTGTGTGACGATGGTTTCAACAAGTCTTGATTTATAGAACAAAGAAAGGTGTGGTGTCTTGAGAGTCCAGCTGATCGATGTTCAGAATGTGTGTATCAAAGTAGTGCTTTAAATGGGGAAGAATTCCCTTTATGATCATCTCGGAGGCTCTTGAGGACCAATTATGAACCGTGGTTTGTGCTACCGAGGTGTTAAGGATACTGAACAGTTCTCCTCGGATAAATGAGACGTTGACCTTGAGAATCGGATAAGCAGGGCGTTGGTCGCTCCTTGATTTCCAACTGGCGCACATATGTAGTAGCTGAGGGCTGAGTGTTTATGTAACTAAACTGGCTGACTATGCCGTATACGATAAGGTACTTAGGCCGGCATACATATATTAAGGTCATTTTCTGCTTCTCAAAGATCTCAGACGCACTGATGATATCCCAGATTTATCCAGGACACAGCGTAAGTTAGGTCTTGTGATTATACATAACATTTATAGATGCAGTCAGCAGGGAATTTGAGGGGCTAAAATCTAAATGAAATTATCTTGTGCATCAGTATCATTGTGGTCGTAACGCATCAGTATACAAAGGTCGTGTGAAGCGGAAAATAAGTGGATTACTAGTAATAGTACGTGGAGCATGAAAGGGGAACGTGAGGACTCGACATGATATGTAGAGTAAGTAAGTATACAGAAGCGAGGCGTCCAAGATAGCATAGCGAGAAGGGAGGATAAGTTTCCAAACGAGCGATATAAATGTTACGATAGCTGGAACCAGCTTGATAATGGTAGCAAAAGCTGATGATCTTGAGGTAAAACCGAATGACTTGCGGGGTATATTGGAGGCTTGAACGATCATATATACCAAAGGAATCGGCGAGGCATGATGGCCAAAAAGAAGAACGACAGGGTATGCGGTGGGGAGGAATGCACTATGTAATGACGTCGCAGCATGGTACGACCGAAGCAAGGAAGGTGCATGTGCATGTGGCAAGGGGTATGACAATGAATCAGATATCAGAAGACCCAGGATATAAACAAGACATGTGGGCATCCTCCCATTCACACAAAGGGTAACTTCATCGAGCGCCATCGAGAACCCCCCTCACATCCTCCACAGTTGCTAGATCAGTCAAGAAGGGAATAAGGTCTGTAAGCTCCGTATCATGCGGGTCATTAAACCAAGAGGACACAGGTACTGCATTATTTGGATGGAAGATGTACGAGGCGGGGGAATTGTCCAGAATGATCGTGTCTGCAATGGGTCGTCCAAGTTGTGATAGATCCTACTCGGGGTTATCAGATCTACCATACGATACGGCCCGGGACCATGAATCGCACCTTGACATAATTGCCTCTATGGTTATAGCAGCTTTCTCGGAACAGTCGATGCGACACCACCTGATGGATATCCAACTTGTCGAGCACCGGGTCCGCATACTAAGAATGGGTCAGACGACTGCATATGGAGCTACTGGCCGGGCAGCTTTTACATACTTTGCTTAAGCTTGCAGTGAATACAACAATTTCATAAATCTCTCCCATCTTCTTGAGAAACTTATCAACACCTGGACGTTTTATTACGTATACGTTGTGGAGGTGATATTCAATCTCGACGGGCACAACATAATCGGCCTGTTGGATAGACTAACCATGATGTGATCGGTAAGATGCCAAAGAGCTATTTCTGGTTATCTCACCTTAAAACTGCTGTGCACCAGAGTCTCGTCAAGATCGAGAATCAGACATTTTCTCCCAGCCTGATGAGGCGCGATTGGAGGAAGCAACGGATTCGGCCCTCCGTCCTAGCACACAATGGGTTAGTCAAAATGAAAATGTCGAGACAAGCTTGAGGGTTCACCGGTCCGATGGGAATGCCCGCGCCGCCGTTCATGATGAGCCTATCCTCCTCGTCCTCCATCTCGTCCAGACCGTCAATGTCTTCATCTTCCGTGAAACTTGTCCCCTCGGAATCCTCCTCAACACTAACATTACTGGGAGGAGTAGATTCGCCAGAATGCCGTTTATTTTCGGGCTTAGGAGAGCCGCCAGATGATCCAGGGGCCTGGACAGCGCCAGACGTTACACCCTCGGTTTCGTCTAAGGGGAGAATATGTGGCGGGGACGGGGGTGTAGGTTGGATAGGTACTTCATCCGCATGAGGGGACTGTTCGGGGACGGAACTGACAGGTTCGACAGGCGTCAGAGTCGGAGATTCTACTGTGACAAGGGAGACGATAGGCGCTGTGTCTTTCGCCAGCTCTGTGATATTTAATAGCGGAGTTGAAGCAGCGTGTTTGGAAGTTGTCAAGGGCTGCTTTTCCTTGGAAGTAGATGGGGATACAGTGTCGTGAACTTCGATAGGGTGACTATTGGGAGATGAGGAAACACAAGGAATCAGGGCATGAAGAACTCTGGAGAAAAAGGATAGCTTTTGTGTCCGAGTCGGAGAGGATCTATGGGAGCCATTCCCGTCCACATTGAGTTTCTGAGACGAGGTTTTTTTAGCACTCGATCGCGAAGGTACTGGTGAGGAGGCAGAAGGAGATGACGAAGGACCCGATTTATCACCGTGTTTATCCATTTGGGAGACTGTTTCACGTGCCTCTTGCACTGGGGGACTCTGCGTTGAACTGATTGAAGCAGAAGAGTTCCCGCCAACAGGCGCTGGAGCCGTAGAGGATTGTTCTACTGGACCAGCAGCGGGCTCTGGGGGACTGTCAGCGGCAACCCTGTTCAAATGCGTGTGTGTGCCATGCAAAGCGCCATTTTTCTGGATTGCGCTCCCGTCGGAAGAGAAAACTTGTGATAGTGGTGCATCATCACTCGCAGGCTCAACCGTTGCAGGCGCGGGGTTGGACGACGAAGAGACGTTTTGAAGAGAAGCAGGAGAACCGTCCAGCGCAGAGGCAGAGGACACAACCATGGCGGAGGCAAAAGAATGTGGCAAAGCAAGGCGGCTTAGAAAAGCAGGCCAAAAGTTAGAAATTCTAACCTCAACCGATCCATGTGTCCATTATTGCCGTTCCCACGCTTGACGCCACAGCCAAGCATGGCCAAATACATCAGAACAGGTGCAATCTGTCAATCCGGCGACCAAGTTCCACAAGTTGTCAGCTACCCTGTCGTCTTGTGCCAGGGCTCCCTCTGTTCCTTTTTGTGTTCAAGGGTGCCCACACCCCCTGATCAGAAGCGAAACGGTCACGTGTTTTATTCACGGTCGCGTCTGTTGCTTCTTGTTTGGCCAAGTTCTGTCTTTATGTTTTCCAGGGGCCCTCGATTCAACACTCAGAAAGGTACGCTTCATAGACACAGTATTGCTAAGCTGTCCGAAATCTCTTCCAGCATCTGACGTTCCAGGCCCAAATTCGTACAATGTTGTGACAGGTATATATTCTGCGTTGATGGGTACTAGTAACTCGAATCATTCTCTCAGATTCGCACCTGGATGAATACAAACGTGGCGCATTCCTCGAAAAAACAGAAAGGTTTACTAAAGACAAGGATCACGAAACTCCTGGTAGGTTCTCCAGAAATGCTATTGTCACACGACCTCAACATCCTGTGGGGCCAGACGCGGAACCTAAAAAGGCGATTAAACCCGGCGCGAACGAGGGTAGACGCGTTCCATCTCAAACACTTGGAGATCGTTACGCTATACTCCAGCGAAAGGTAGATGACCTGGAGAGAGTGCACAATGACGGCAAGAAAGCGGTCAGTTCATCCCATCGTTCCCAATGCTTTGGTGACTGACATGAGATTAGCATCAAGCCGAAGCAGAGCGTCTCAAGACTGAACTTGCACGCTGCCAGAAGTTAGTATCTGAACAAACTGATCGAGCGGAGAAACAGAAGAAACAGATTGACCTCCTCGAGTCACGAATCCAAGATCTCAAAAAGACAAGCACATCAGACCAAGTCGAGATCAAAGATCTGCGCGCTAAACTTCGAATGTCTGAACATGAGAAAAGCCAGCTTGCAACCAAACAGGGAGAAGCGAACGAAACCAAAAAATCTCTACAGTCGCTAGAAACGAAACGGAGAGAGGAGTTGCGTGAGAAGGACCGACGGATAACGGAACTGGATAAATCACTAAACAGTGAAAAGAAGCGCAGAGAGGCTGCGGAAGCCAAGCTACAGGAGATCTGTGGACGCGCCGATCAAGAACTTCAGGCTGCTCGAGTAGCTGCACACAAGCTTGAGAATGCAGTTGCCACGTCACATGCGGAAGCTAGACAAGCACAAGAGACGCTTGCGTCACTTCGTCAGGCAAGCTCTCACCAAGAGGAGGATCTTCTCGCCCGGCTGGAGCACTATCGAAATCTCGTGAATCAGGTTGCCGAAGAATATGGCCATCTCGCTCGTGGCACCGTCTCTCTCGCATCTTATACTAGTTTACGCCAAGAAAATGCTTCCTTGGAGATCCAAGTGTCGCGTCTACAACGCAAATTGGCTAATTCCGTTGCTCAGGTGGACGAGTTGGCTGTCTTGATTAGACAAACCAATGATCAGAAGACTTTCTTATCCGAGCAACTTCGACAGGTTGATCGGGAAATCGCCTTCTACCAGGACGCATCACTGGACCGGATGCTGCTCGCGCCCAACCATTCTGACGAATCACTCTCCGATACTTTAACCTCCATAGAGCGAGAACATACCGCGTCACTCCACGACATTCACGCGAAGGATACACAGATGACTAAGTCAATCTATGAGTTCTACCGAGTGACCATTGAAGAACTTCTTCTTGAATCTGCTCTTCTGAAGGGACGATTCAAGTGCGAACAACAGCTCTCTGACCAACACTCCGCCTCCCTAAAAACTGCACTTGCCTCACATGAAGCGATTGCGGCGCGGTTGCAGTGCGTTGAAGAAGAGAAAAACGTCATAAGTCTAGATATGAAGGCTGCTACGGATCTCACGGAATCTCTGAGGTCATCTTCAGAGGCCCTAACACGCCGGGCAGCAGAAGCAGAGGAAAAGTTGGCGGAGGCTACTGCTCATAACAAAGCTGCCTTGAAGAAGGAGCATGACGTCGTCCGTCGACTCACGGAGACTATGCAGAAGATGAGGATAGCGGAGGATGGTTTGCGGGCTGAGATTGAGCAGTCAGTCTCTTCGTTCTTGATACGCAGACCTGAAAAGCTTACTACTCTGGCGTTAGATTGACCACTGAACTGACAGATGCCGAGAGGTACCAAGAGGCTTATTACTCTCTATCAAAAGAAGTTGGTTCACTCGTAGCGAGGAACCAATTAGCAGAGGAAGAGGCTCAAAGGCTTAGCAAGTTCAACGCTGAAATACTTGGTCACAACAATCCCGCACAACGTATCATGTATGTCGACCGAATACGAAGGGAGCTCGCTGAGGCCAAACACGTCTGTCCCTTTTTATCCCTTCTCAAATTTACATTCAATAACATGTGAATCAGAACCTTGTCGTGCTGGGCCGAGAGCAAGAGACTGCTGCGGCCCTCAACGATGACCTCCAACACGAACTTGACATGTACAAATCCATCATGGTTCCATCAGACAACAAGCCGCGCACGACATTCACGCGCGTAACACGCCCGCCTCTGGTGAACCTCACACGTAGTATGAATGTCAACGTTGGCGGTAATCTAGCCGTTTCGGCAGCCAAATCTGATGGCGATCTGTCCGGAATGGGCTCCGTGCAGCGCTTACACGTTCTGGAAAGCATTCCGGGCGATATGACAATCGATGAAATCATGTAGTTGGCACGGTCAGGGCATTACTTGATAGCCTTCTCCTTTGATACCCTCCACATCTATGGAGAACACCTGATCTACTAAATGAGCTTTTCTCCCGGACACTTTGTTCAGGTCTAATGACTCCGGTGAAAATTGGTGGCTTGAGTAGTGTTACATCCTGCTATGGACTTCTATCAGTACCCATGGTGGAGCATAATCGGAAAAATAGGATTTCTGTACATGAATTTCGGCTTGTTCGCAGTTGAGATATATTATAAGCGAGCGTCGCTCAGCAAGTTCTGCATCATGAACACGCATAGAATTCAGATGTTTATTATATACCCTCTTGAATCTCCGTGTACACTTCGAGGCACACAAGATACATTGTTCCGAAGGTACGACATATAATGATCTGATAATCGATCATCAATACAGAAGAACAGCGTTGGTTTGGAGTCATCGTGGAGATAATACTAATAAGATACATTAACAAAGACCATCAAATGAAGACACGGAGGAAAATGCACGTGAAAAGGTATAGGACAAACTCAGAATAACTCGATAACTTCGAAAGGGGTATCGGAAAAACGAATGGCTAATAACCACTCTGAGAGTTTCCAGCAAGTTGCTGATGTGGGAATGAAGGTGACGCTCGTGACAATGTCGGAGAGAGGGTGACACGAGAGGGTGACTGAGAGTGAACAAGTGTGGCTGAAATTGGCAAAGTATCGTACTGAATTGCAGACACATAATTCGTGAGCTTCCCGTGAGGCCCAGTGCGGATAACTGGCCGCACCCCATTTACTGGTGACGAGACAGGGACAGAGATAGCTCGCACAGCTGCCGGGGATATTAGCTTCGAAATTGGACTTTCGCTATGGCTGGACACTGGGCTCTTGGTCGAGGGTACACTACTAGCCCACCGCGTCTGTCGCGTGGAAGACATCTTGTTGAGGTCGGTATTTGAACTGACGACAGCCGCTAACTGCTGGTGAAGAGCGAAGTTTACTGAGCCCGATTGGAAATAGGGAGGTAAGACCGTCTGGGCGACGCCTTTGACGTCCTGATTGGCCTGCACATGTACGCTAGCGAATGCTGCTTTTAGATTTTGCATCTGTAGTGCTGTCAGTCCATGGTTCCCTTGCACCCCAGACTGAGTGGAATTACTGAATACGACAGAAGTCTGGGAAGTAGCGGTGTTATTTGACAAGTTATTGGCCGATATACTTTGAGACTGAATGGATATCACAACGCTATCACCTGCAGTGAGATGTTGTTGAGGGTCGGTACCATTTCGCAGGGGCTGTGGCACACTCATACTATCGTTCAAAGTTGACTGCCGTCCGACCACCTCAACACTGGAGAGGTCAGTGTGAGGTAAATCAATGGCTGCGCGATGAATGCCGCTACTCGGAGGAGGATGGCGCACGAGAGTGGTAGAATTAGGAGGAGAGGATTGGGGCGGAGGTGGAGGACCAAGTGTGTTTGGGGCGACTGAATTGGATCGCATACCACCGTTCAACGATATACGCATCTGAGGTACAACGACAGGGGTCATTGCCTTAAAATGTTGCTGGGTAGATATGGGAGTCCCAGTTGGCATGATAGGTGCTCCCGGCTTGGACGGAAGACGGTTGACCGGTGGTAAGCCGGGCCTGAAAGGCATGACTGAATGTTGGCGTTCATTGTTGATAGTGTCGTTGATGAGACTCTGCTGGTCGTGGTCCAGTAAAAAGGACATTGAGTGTCGGAGGAATCTGCAATTCTGTGAGTAGAATGGCCTGGAAACAGGTACAGAATGGAGAACAGACCGAGGGTCGTAATCGTCCACAAGGACTCTGTTGATCTCATCGGGTCCTGAAGGCCCCGCGGGAAAGTCGTCTGCATCATACCGCCATCTTTCCCGCATTCGCTTAAGCTGTTCGTCATCCTCAACTACTCGACCGACCGCTTGATCAGTCTCAACCCCAGGCAATAACGGTCGCTTGATTGGCACAATAGACGGTGCAACCGAGTTCCGCCTATCAACAAGAAGTCTCCCACCGCGACCCACACGTGAACGAAGTGCTCGATAACTCCTCTTCCTCGATGTGTCAGTAACTGATACAGGAGGAAACGGTATATATTTGAAACATCGGGTCGAGCATGGAACAATGGGTATCTGATAAGGATCCTGTTCAGATTCGTCGTTGTGAATTTCAGTCGTTATAAGCGGGGGCTAACACCATTCACAGTTTTACTCACCTCAACCTCATCTTCCCATTGACGACTTTCATCCTTCTGACGCTTCAATATTTTTTCCACCGCCTTATTGATGAGTGCAATACGCTCCGTAGGACGCATTGCAATAGGCTCTGGACGAATGGGCACACCCATAATTATATCAGGTTTGATCTTAGGGGGCCGACTGTGATGTACCAAGTAAGAGAATGGTCATATGGACCGGAGTGGGGACGCTTACGTTGATTCTACCATCTTGGGCTTATCCTTGTCGATAAGTAGGTTTTCGTCTTCCTCGTCGCCCCAACCTGGGAACTTGCGCTTGAACTCGGCAAAGAAAATACGTTTGTTCCAAACTTGTTGAGAATGCAGTGCAGAGTCTCTTTTGAGCCGTTCGCGCTGCAAGAGCTGTTTACCAAGCTCGAGAGGATATAGTAGCTCGGCCTGCAGCCGAACGAGTTTGTCTAAAGATGGTACTTGGGAGGCACGCGTTCTTCTGAATGTTTTGCTCTCTCGTCTCCGAAAACAAACGTACGATTCGTTAAGGGTATCGGATTCGTTAAACTACGATAACGTCAGATTGACCTGGGATCAGTACGATGTCTGTCGGATCTTACATTGAGAATGGGTATGATTCTGTGACCCTCACGTTCGGTGCGTCGCTCTCTCCAATACTGGTATATAGTACGTGCAATAGAGACAAGACGAGAGGGAGTAGGAATCCACTGAGGAGCGGAGTAAGAAGCAAAGATTGCGAGAGAAAGAGGAGATGAGAATGCGTCTTGATATTCAGAGAAAGGGGGGAAGGCCATGCCATTCTCGAGCCCCTGATATATTGTGAATCGATAACATCAAAATATGTGGACGGTTCGCGTACATGATGCAGATATTCAGTCTTCTCGTGTGTAACTCTTTCAAATAGACCCATCACTAGTTCAAATTCGTCCTCCGAAATCACGAGGGTCAACGGAGGCTCTGCATCCTTGCCTTTTACCTTCGAAGTACGTGCCGATATTCGAGTGACGGAAGGCATCCCTCCCTGGAAACTAGTGCCCTCACCACGGGCTGCTTCGTTATTCTTGTCAAGCCATTCTTTATCACGTTCGTCCATATAATATGTAAAATCACTAGCCAAAGCATTGTTGCAGGACTCCTCGGGGGAAACGGAAGTACATAGATAAGTGACAGGATCTTTCCATTGGTTGGGTGCATACAGATCAGAGTAATGTTGGACAATGCCGGTAGAATCCGGAGTTGGAATAAAGGCATGAGCCTGTGGCGTCTTATGTCTATTACTCGGAGCGCCACGCGTTGGGTGATGGGAATCCGCGCGCTGCGATGACGCATGCAGGACTTCCTGGAGATGGTGTTCCTGAGCGGCTTGGTCAGCAGATTGGTCAGAAAACCGCGGGTCGCACAGCCATCAGACAGGCGACCCTTGGTGTTGGGTGGGGAAGACTTCGGAGCTCACATTGGCGTCCTCTGCATCCACACCGGCCACCAGGTATTGGCTATTTCCTCCGTCCTCGTCAATGCCGTCAACGGGATCGGCCTCGACATCGCCATGAACAACTCTCAATCGGTATTTGTTCGACAATTGGCGGTTACGGTTCCTGGTCGATGCTCCCACAAGGCGGACCATATCATTTGGAGGACGAAGAGGCCGAGATAAGCAGCAATGAGCTCAGCACCGTCTTCGCTAACGATTGGAACCTTCTGTTTTCGTCGGAAGATATTTTTTTTGTTTAATGTATCAGGGCGCACGTGTACCCTCGTGGGAATACTTCTGTCGACATGTCCATTTCTGCCAAAGTACGAGAGATAATCAGGTTGCAGTCATGCACTATCTCCACATTCAGAAAATAAGAATCCTATATAAATGCGCCATCTATGCCGAGGGTAACGGAAATCTAGACAATTGCAGTAAGATATATCTCCCGAAATGATCAAGTAGTGTGCTACAAACATGTCCATACAAACGCGTCGCGGTTGATAGTGTGTAAGCATGGCGTCGGGCGAGTCTAGCTAAATATGGACGCGCGTGGTATCGTATCTATTCTAGGATTCTTCAGGATCGCTAACAGTGAGAGGTGTAGGTCTCAGTCTCATTGCTGCGCACAACAGCGGACACTTATAAGTCTCGGTTGATACCATGTAACACATTCCCATGCAAATTAGTATACTGTAGATATTGGGTATATAATAAGTCGTGAGGCAGGTGCGGAAGACAAAGTAACTGTAAACACAATCCTGAGAAAAACGTCTGTAAATGAAGCATAACAAATCCACCAAGCACATCATGAATTGGGAGCCTTGATCTGGCTTTGACTATAAACCTTCAGCCAACCGTCACCCATGTCTTTCTTCAAGGCCTCTATCCGCCGCCTGAATGCATCCGCATTGTCCCTGATATCTTCTCCACCGCCGCCCTCTTCTCCATCAAAATGAGCTGATTGATCAACGCCTGGCGTGCCTCTACGTGCGGCGGACATCAACGAGAGGATAGTGGGTGCAGTTTCCTCACGCACGGAGGCTGGAGTATTGGGATCAAGGGTACTGCTTGAGCTTTTCTCCAGAGACGGAGACTTGACTGTACCAAAGTTTGTCGACGGCGGAACGAATTCGGTATGGTATCGCCCACGACGCGCGCGGAACGTGGTCTTTTCGGGTGATCTACCTGGCTGACGAGGCATATCCGTGCTCAACGTTGATACCTGTTCGATCAATGTCGGTTCCTCCACAAGGAGAGAAGTTTCGAGAGCAAGAGAGGCCTCCGCATCCACATCTTGTGTTCCGATCTGTCCCCACGTTCTTACTGGAGGTGTATCTTCCAGTGGGGGACTGGATTCCATTGGCTTCTTGGTCTTGACCTTCATCTTTGGCCTCAGCCTAGTGGATGTTGTTGATCGATTTTTAGAGTGACTGGGGCTCGCTGCAAGGGATAGACTATCGCTGTGCTCAGCGTCCAGCTCAACAATCCGTTTTGGCTTCTTGCGGCGGGGTTTATCAGCTACAACGGCAGTACCAGCCGCACCAAGAGAAGGCGATGCATTAGATGAGGGAGGGGTTGGATACTTGGTATCAGGGACCGAAGTTTGTTGCGGCGGAGTCTGATGATGTGGAAGTTTGTGGCCGACAGCTACTACAACAGGAGGTGATGGTACTGTTGATATTGGACGGGAAGACGTCATCTGCTCCGGAGGTAGTACGGTCAGGTTGCGTCGTTCGTAGAATCCTGGTGGAGTTCCATCAAGCTTGATGGCTTTCTGCTCCTTCCAGAAGTAGTCGAAACATGCAGTCCTATAGTTCTCTTCAATTTCCACGAGCGGGTTACCTTCCACCCATACTTCTGATATATTTGGAAGAACAGCCAGCCTTCCTATTTCAGCACTTTCCTCAATGAGGTTACCACGAAGATCAACACGCTCGAGAGCAGTGAGCCGTTCTAAACCACAGATGGACTCCAGGCGGTTGTGGGCGAGATTAAGAGTGAGCACCTGACCAAGATTTAGGTAAATGCCAAGAACTGAATCAATCATGTTGTCCGCAAGGTTCAAGGAAACGAGGTTATAAAGCGCCCCAAGCCCAGGTGGGACAGACACGAGAAGGTTTGCTGAAAGGTCTAGGTACGATAGACTTGTCAGATATGGTAATGCGCCAGAAGGAATGAATGTTAAGGAGTTGTCAGAGAGTGATAAGGATTTGAGAAATGCCCATTTGCTAGATGAGAGCTCAACAGGAGGCGCGGGCGACGATGACCCGCTGTCCCGACGTGGTTGAGGCTCGCTACTCGCGATTTCTGCACCGTCCTCCGCATCAACATCCTCTGGAACGGACTCTGGAAGTCGTGTGCTGAAAAAGGATGGGTTACTGGCTGATCCATAAGGTATCCGCCGCTGACGTTTCCGGCTAGAGCTACCCTCTCTTCGTGCTTGATCATCAATCACGGCCCCAACAAATATATCCGTCAAGTCTTCTAATCCGCTTTTCTTTATCTTGAGACTTACCAGGCTCTCCGCGAGCTTGTCCCATCCCAATAAAGTCCGGGGATCTATATCCACACATTCCAGCTTCTGAAGGTTTTTGAAAGCATCAAGAGGCAGTGCGTTCTGATTTGGTGCTTCGTTGAACAGTTCTGCGATGACTTTACGTCCAGGTGCATTTATAGACAACGCAGGAATCTTCGTAAAGCTGCTGTAGAGATATTTAAGCTCCGAATCAACACTAGGTGGCTCTGTTCGACCCCACCACCCGCTACCAAGTGATAGACTGGAGATTGAAGATAATGATGAGCGGAATGAGGCCAGAGAGAGGGTGTCTGATTTATCCGAATCGGTGAAAATGTTGATGTAACTCATAGGACGAGATGGATTGTCCACCTGGACGTCAAGGGTTCCGACGTCAAGGCCGAGGGCCTCCATACGCATGAGGACATAGAAGAGACGGTGAGTATCGAGGGATAGAACGACTGGTTTAGGGGTCGTAGATTGGCTGGAGCTATCCAAGCTGAACCAGCTCAAAGGGTTATAAAGCGACGCAGACTCTGGAGAAGGACGCTGTGTGCGTCTGCGCCTGTGAAACCCTGCCTCCGCGAGATTCTTTTCATTGGCGCGGATGAAGGAGGACAGCCGCCGAAGATATGTGTTGCCTGGCTCTTGTTCCATAGTAATGATGGTTGGGGAAGAAGTCGTGTGAGCCACCTGCTGCTGCAAGCGGAAAAGAATTTCCTGTTGGCTGGTCACAAGGTGGCTACTAGTACCTTGATGATGGGGGTACAGTCTAAGCAAGTTCGGTAGCTTCTATCGACTGTGACAGGAGGGAATACAATCGAATGATAATTGGGGTACACAGCCACCCCGCAAATTGACTACATTCATAAATACATCGTTCAAAGCTCAATCACCCTTTCCCAGATGGCACTGTCTTCTCTTTCGGTTTTCCGATCTTCACGCCAACAAGTTTTGGCTTCGACGTTCGCGTAGAGGCAGAGGCTGCCACCATTTGCGTTTCTGTTCGAGTCTGTAATTGGAGTTTTGCAGGTGGCAAGAGAGGCAATGAGGGTAGAGGTGCTTTCGGTTTTGCCGCTGCACGAGGTTGGCTTGAAAACGCTTCAGGAAACGGTGGTGGCGGTTTAGGCGGTAGGGATGCATGATGTAGGGGTGCTATCGCAGCCGTTTTGGTAGAACCAGATACAGAACCAGGTGTGGGTGCCGGCTTCGGGTTTGTGCTTTCCATCTGCCTCAGCTTCGCTTCCATCAAAGCAATTTTGTCACTAGTTCTGCACAAAATTGAATGAATTGTGCATGTCCTGAAGATATAATCACCAACCCGTCGTTCCGACTTCCTGCGCCAGTCTTGAGCAAGCTGAGAGTCGTGGGGCGTCCTACTTCCATCATGCTCCGCCGTTTTATGCCATGCGTGCTGCCACCATGCTCAAGAGGTGCCTGATGGGCAAACGTCACGACAAGTTTGCGCCCGCGGAGGGGCTTATCGTGTGCCATGCTAAGTGCCTTCAAAGCCTCCTAGACGAACAACATCAGTGCAATGTTCTATCGCAGTTTATGACTTTGCATCGTGCCCCGGGTGAAGGCATTCCGACCATGTTCACTGCCAGGAATGAGCCAGACGTGATGAGTGTTAAGAAGTATACATTGAAGAATAATCAAGAAAACCCGGGGTGAGCGATGGATTCAGGATAACAAAGAAACCAACGTACGTCGTTGGATCCATACTCAATGAAAGCATATCCACGCGGCTTGCCCTTGAGCCCCCCGGATTTATGAAAGAGGTAGTCAAGCTTTGTTACCTTTCCAAACTTGGAGAAAACTTGTAGGAGAGAGTACCTGCAGGTTGTGAGCTGGGACGTCGAATGACAAGACATTGGCATACGTACTCGTCAACTGTTGGATGTAGATTGCCAACATAGAGCCTGTCCTTGAGTAATGGACGTTCTGAATTTGTGTAGGACTCTGCGGGACATTCATCCGGAGTCGACGGATATGAGAGGTGCTCGATGGTAGAGTCCATGAGAGAGAAGGCTGGGATCAATCACAAAAGGCCAGATCAGCACAGCCACAGAAGTACTTATCCTCTACCCATCATGAAGATCACCATAAAAACCACGCAACAGAAGGTCTTTCAGGTAGGCAGTGTAGCTCCTTGTGCCTCGTCAATTGCAGACAATGTCCCATAGATTGATGTTGACGGATCTGACACTGTGGGCACCCTCAAACAGAAGATCCAGGAAACACAGAAGCATGACGTTGCCACACAAAAGATCATCTATTCTGGTATCGCTCTCACTGATCTCTCATGCACTGACTCGAGCTGAATCGTTTTCAGGCAAAGTCCTTCCCGATGACAAGACTATTGACTCATGTGGACTGAAAGAAAAAGACTTCTTCGTCTTAATGGTTTCAAAGGTGCATCGTTATCATATATCTTGACAATTGGATTTGACTCCAAAGCTTAGCCCAAATCCTCGGCTACACCGGCGGCCTCGACCAGTACTAGTACGACGACGCTAGTCACCCCTGCGCCTGCTGCTGTACCTGCCTCAGACACCCCTGCTGCGGCTCCTACTGTCGCGTCACAATCGACTGAGGCGGCAGCTACTCCTGCAGCTCCTGCAGCGCCTCCCGCTCCTGCGCCTCCAGCTTCAACACCTGCTTTTGGCGATTCCAGCTCTTTCCTTACCGGGGAAGCTCTGCAGGCCACGATAAACAATATGATGGAGATGGGCTTTGAGCGTGATCAGGTTATGCGCGCGTTGAGGGCGAGTTTTAACAATCCAGATCGAGCTGTTGAATACCTTTTCAATGTGAATACTGTTTCATAGTCGCTCTCCAGTTCTGTTCTGATCTTTTTGCAAAGGGTATCCCTGCATATCTGGAAGCCGAGGTAGCTGGCCCTGCTCGACCTTCCCAACCTCCGGCAGGTGCGCCTGCCGCTGCTACTACGCCTGCTGCTGCGCCTGCGCCAACACCTGCCCCAGGACAGCCTCAAAACCTCTTTCAGGTAAGCCCTTTGCATAGCTTATTAATGGCCATCCATATTGAGGCATGTGTCCCAGCTTGCTCAGCAGCATCAACAAGCCGCAGGTAGAGGGGCTGCTGGCGGAAACTATGGCCATCCACAAGTTGATGTTCAGGCGCTTCGCAACTCTCCACAGATTCAGCAGCTTCGCACACAGTTGCAGTCTAATCCGGAACAAGCGCAGTTCATTATTCAGCAATATGCAGCAGCAAACCCAGAATATGCGCGTATGTTCGCACAGAACCCCGCACTTCTTACGGAAGTTCTCGGAGTCCAAGTCGAAGGTGATGACGAAACAGCCCAGTTACCGCCCGGTGCTCAAGTCGTGAGTGTCACGGAGGAAGAAAGGGCTGCTATTGAGCGGGTAAACATCGTTTATCATCCCTCTTGTAAGATCTAATGATATCCCTAGTTGGAGGCACTTGGCTTTCCGAGGCAATTGGTGTTGGAGGCCTACTTTGCGTGCGATAAGAACGAGGAACTAGCTGCTAACTACCTGTTTGAATCAGGATTTGATGATTAAGAGTTTTTATAGTCTTGTTGTCTGTATCTGTTGTAGGACATGACCGAAAACGATCAGACACGGAATTTGCACATTTGTGCGTGTTTTGTGTGACCAGTACAAACGCAGTTGTCGCGTTTTGTTCCAAGTATGGATTGATGATAGCTACTCATCCATTGACAGATGGCTGCCGTTTTTGGTCCGAGATGCTCATGTCGTGAACAGGCTTCACAATAGACATGAATGAAAAACGTCTCAAGGTTAAAGAAGTGGCCGCTGCCCTACTTTTCTACCTAAATGTTCTTTCTTGCGCCTCGGAGGCGTCAGTGCCCTTTTGTTAACGCCTTTCTCGTCTCTCATGCGACCTCACAGGAGCCTACAGATCTTGCGTCACAAAACTCGGTTTCTGATTATGCACCTAGCACAGACGTCGAGTGCCCAGACTTCTCAAATTCATCCGAGTCCCTCATCCGTGTCTTTACCCCCGAAAACCAGACTTTGTACCCGGACGAGGTTAGCTACGTCAGTCGGCGTGCTAGCTCAATCCTGCCAGACGCGTGGCAATCCTGGTTAGGTACCAACGAAACAAAGCATGGCAACAACCTCTCAGCGTTTCAGGGTAATTACGCAAAAATTGGATTAGCTATCCCCGGCGGCGGGCTGCGGGCTGCTCTGTACGGTGCAGGCTGCCTGAGCGGCCTTGACGCACGCAACGACTCTGCAAAAGCGGCGGGTACGGGTGATTTGCTTCAAGCCACATCGTATCTTTCAGGCCTATCAGGTATGCACATTCCCAATATGTTCATCTTTTGCTAGACTGGGTCTAAAGGTGGCTCATGGATTACTGGATCAATGTACTTCAACAACTGGCCGACAATGCACGACATGGTTTTGGGCAATGGTGGAGACATGGAAGGATGGCTACTAGACATCAATCTGATCAGCCCCGATGGTGTCGTCTTGATCTCAGACAACAATCAAGCCCTTTTCGGGAGCATATTGTGGAGCGTCATAGCGAAGGCTGCAAAGGGAATGTCAGTCTAATGACGATCTTTTTGTCAGAGGAAGTTGACTCATGTCTCTTCTATGACTTCTCAGTGACACTAGCCTGACTGATCCTTGGGCCCGTATGATCTCTTACCATTTCCTCAACCAGACGAACCGGATGAATTTCTTCACGAATGACACTGCCCATGGCGCAGGCCAGCTCTGGTCTGATATCCCTCTGATTCCTGCCTATCAACAAACTTCAAACCCCTTCCCCTATCATCATCGCCGATTCGCGTCCTGTGGGCTCAAATTCGGCTACGGTACTTTCACCGGTCTCTATGGTCTTCGAGGTTTGTCTTCGTTGGTACCGTATCTCATGCATCCTGATGTTATCTCTAGATCACTCCACTAGAGTTGGCATCCTGTGATCCCAACCTTTCTGCAGGCATGAATCTTTCACGCGCTGGTACACACTTATCCAATGGACAAGCTGTAAACGGGTCAGCATGTGTTACTGGATTTGATCAGGCTGGGTTCATCATGGGTTCCAGCGCAAGCCTATTCAATGTGAGCAGCTTTTGGTAATTTGTCACTTCGATCATGTTTTTATCATCGATATGCAGCAAATACTCGACTTGGCAAGGAACATGATATCGGAATTCTTCCAAAGTGACGATTCTGCCATATTGTATGTTCTGTCCCGTCAGCTACAAGAAGTACGGACGCGTGCCGATGATGTGGCTAATTGGCCAAATCCATTTAGCGGTATAAAAAACACCACCTTTCAGGATTCGGACAAGGAATGGCTAGAGTTGATTGATGGAGCATCCAATCAAGAGAATATACCCTATGGACCTTGGTTTGTGAGAGCAAGGGGATTGGATGTGATCGTCACCTTCGAGGGAAGTTCGGATGATATTATTAATAATTGGCCAAAGTATGCTCTCTACTTCCTCTGATTGTATCAACATGATTTGACCTTACCACAGCGGCACAGGCCCTCTACTTTCTCCCAAGAGTATTTTAAGATCATCCCATCAATAATTTCCACCTCTTCCTCAGAATACACAGGTATGCGTAGACATGGGTGTCAACGCACGAGCAACGTTTTTCGCTGTGAACCGACTCAAAATCCCCCGGGATACCCTCTTGTCATTTATCTTCCAAACGCACCGCCCATCAATGGGGACGGCCCAGTTACAAAGTAAGTGTTATGAAATTTGTCAAGAGCTATCACAATTATGATGATTAAAACAGCACAGCAACTTTTACGTCTTACACTCGAAAACATCAAAGGAATCTTCCTATCTCAAGTACATACTAACACTATCTCCGGATTTACTTCAAATGCAAACACACCAGATCCCAATTTTGGCACTTGTCTCCAAGGCGCTGCCATTGATCGCGGGCGACTCAAAGTGACTCCGAATATAGAACGATCAGCTATGTGTAAACAGTGCTTCCAACAGTACTGTTTCGACCCGGATAATCCACCGTCTAGGTCCAAACTTCCAGGCCGGAAACAAGTCTTTGTAGATCCTGATCCACAAGGCCTCGAAAAGGTGGACGACTTTTTCACGAGGAACAAGTCCGCTTTTATCGGAGGACTCAGAGGACTCGTGGTCCTCTTTGGACTTTTGATTGGTGGCTTGTGAGCCTTGTTCCTGATCAAGTAGCTGTCGAACGCAACTAACCATCTCTTTGCAGGCTTTGGTGGAAAAAAAGGAAATCGGCAAAGCGACATGTGCACAAGAGGGTCAGCGACTTCCACGAGGATGATGCCTCATGGCAAAGGTATTCCGACCAACCTCTTGAAGAGATTCATGAGATGCCTACTCACCATAGTTCCCTCTCTTAAGTGATCATGATTCTTCCATAATTTCATCATTAAAACAACTAATGTTTCTTGGATCACAGATAACTACATTGTTGTCCATTGTTACAGTGCAAATCCGCATGGATTACCTCACAATTGTGGTCTTTGTTCGCCTCTAATTTCTTATACCGCGTTTTGTTGTTGTTGTAGCATACATATAGTATCAGTATAAGATAATGTCTGCGGACTTGCACCCGTATCCGTATGTACTATCCGTATGTACTAGTTGTGATGTTCAAATGTGATCCGTCTGGACCAGTCAAGTACAGGCAACTTTGGATCTGTTTCATGTACAATCAGATTCGACTCGGAACTGTCCAGATAAATGGCGCAGTTAGAAGATGATCGATTACCCTGGACCCAATGTTCCACCAGATGGTGACAGGATCGCAGTAGCAGTGTCGATAAGCGCAACACAGAATTGAGTTAATGCTATGTGGAGATAACAGCCATGCAAAATGCGTTGGTCCGCGATGACCTGGATTAGCGTTTGGCACCTTAAATGAGATACTTGACCTGTGATTGACAGGTTGAGCTGAGTGTTACACAGACCGGAGCATAAGAGATCCTGGAGAATATAATGTCCCTAACACATGTATGCTGACTTGAAGGCTCGGGGATGGAAACGCAGAAGTAAAGCAAGGCTGACGAAGAACGTGACGAAACGTGACTACCTGCTTTCTTTCTCCGCCGTGTCCTTGTGAGGTCCTAGTTTTCGGCAACACCCACAAGTACTCTTTCCACCATTCATTACGCACCCCCAAGTCGTTCTTTACCTACAACACTCGCGCATTACCATCATGGGCGCTAATTTTTCAAAAGCTCTTGGTATATTTCAGTCGTTGGTATACGATTTCCGTCTCAATCCCTCTGACCTTTACAGGCAAGATTTTTGGAAACAAGGAGATGAGGCTGCTGATGCTAGGTCTTGATGCAGCTGGAAAGACGAGTGAGTGTAGCATACAGAAGATGATTTGTTTTTCACTGACGTATCCGGTTCAGCGATCCTCTACAAACTTAAGTTGAACCAGTCCGTTACTACGATTCCAACTGGTCTGTACTATCCTCGCGAAGTATCTCTTCCTACACTGAAAAGTCTCACCCGCATTTGTCATGTCGTCTAGTTGGCTTCAACGTGGAAACTGTGACATATAAGAACGTAAAATTCAATGTGTGGGACGTCGGCGGACAAGACAAAATTCGACCGCTTTGGAGACATTATTACACTGGTACTCAGGGCCTCGTTTTCGTCGTCGACAGCTCAGATAGGGATCGTATCGACGAAGCGAGAAATGAGTTGCAGAAAATCTTAGGAGACAGGGAGATGAGAGATTGCTTGCTGCTTGTCTTTGCAAATAAGCAAGATCTTCCCGGCGGTGAGTAACCTTGATTCTTATGGTTGCATTATTCAACTTTGCGTTCAGCCATGTCGCCTGCTGAGGTGACGGAGAAACTCGGTCTCCACAAGATGCGAGACCGGTCGTGGTATGTTCATCCCAGGTTGGTTCACTACCATTCATATTATTAGACTCTTGGTTGACGTCTTCCCCCTTTCTAGCTGTGCCACGACAGGAGAAGGACTGTTTGAAGGTTTGCAGTGGTTGTCACAAAATGTTAAGAAACGTCAACAGTAACCAACCTCTTGGTTCCTGTACGAGCCGTTTTCTTGACGGCTGTACCGTCTATTTTTTCTCGGAATCTCTGTCCTGTGCAACGAACATTCCCATTTGTCTCAACATACCCCATTACTTATGTTTTCTCTGTTTATACTATACTCATGTCTACGCACGAATACCTGCAACGTACAGAACTGTCTACACGTCTCCAGCCTCATGACTTCCATAGCCCCCGTCGTACCTCATACCTACGCTCAATACCATTTTATTTTTTTCCCTGGGTGACGGATGTCGACCTTGCCGACCGATTTGAAGATTATATAAGTCGATGTCGTGCTCGCTGCCCACCTCCATGAACCCGAGATCATTTTATCATTCTCTCTTTCCATCATGTTCGCAGGACTCCGTATAGCCGCGAGTCGCAGGGGCTTCGCTACTGCTTCTTCTGTTAGTGGCTTCACGGAAGCTGTTGGCAATACCCCCCTGGTATTAAATATTTTTTTCCCGTTTGCTGGACCCATGTTCACCCACCCCACTAGATTTATTTAAAAACACTATCAGAACAAATAGGTTCCAAGATATACGGCAAGGCCGAGTTCCAGAATCCTGGTGGTAGTGTCAAGGATCGTGCGGCACTCGGTGTTGTGCGGAATGCGGAAGAAAAGGGCTTGTGAGTGTAATTCCTTTACAGCGACTATATGTCACTATAACTGCCCGAACAGAATCAAGCCGGGGGGAACCGTTGTCGAAGGAACAGCCGGAAATACAGGCATCGGGCTGGCCCATGTCTGTCGTGCGAGAGGTTATAACTGTGTAATTTATATGCCAAACACTCAAGTCAGTTCTTTTCTTTGCTTTCTCATGTGTCCACTTTTCAAATGTGTACATATAGAGTCAGGAGAAGATTGATCTTCTGCAAATGTTGGGCGCGGACGTCCGCCCGGTCCCTGCTGTTGCATATGACAACCCATTGAACTACAATCACCAAGCTCGGGACTATGCCCTGACGCTTGGAAACGCTATCTGGACAGACCAATTTGATAACACAGCCAATGCATATGCTCACTATACCTCTACCGGTCCTGAGATTTGGGAGCAAATGCAGGGGGACCTGGATGGATTCATCTGTGCGACCGGTACAGGCGGCACACTTGCGGGTATTGGGAGATATCTCAAAGAAAAAAGTGGCGGAAAGACACAGATTTGGCTTGCCGACCCACCAGGGAGTGTGCTGACAAGTTACATACAGAGTGGAGGAAAGCTCATTGAGCGGACCGGCAGCTCGATTACAGAAGGTACGCTGAACATCTCTAAGGTGGTTTTAAGTTGATACAAGTGGTCACAGGCATTGGCCAGGGCCGTGTCACACAGAATCTCGGTACATTTGTCGATGAGCTCTCAGGCGCTTTTACTGTTCCTGATGAGAAGTCCATTGCCATGGTCTATGAGCTGCTACATACAGAAGGCCTGTACCTCGGAGCAAGCTCGGCTCTGAATGTCGTCGCCGCAGTCGAGCTTGCACAGAAATTGGGCAAAGGCAAGCTGCATTTCTTGGGTAGACGAATTGGGTCTTATCTTGTTATAGGTTCAAAGGTCGCAACTATCTTGTGCGATGGCGCCTATCGATATCAAAGTCGTCTGTTTTCCAAAGTCTGGCTCAAATCCAAGGGCCTGGAGGACGCTATCCCGTCTCACTTGAAAAAATATGCTGTACTAGATTAACTTTCACATCTCGACATTGCCATAATCCATGTTCAGGACTGGCAATTCGAATCTGTAATTGATATCGACAATGTTCCCTTGAGATGTGAGGTATTAGTGTTAGTGTGAATGAGAGGTGCATGTTTAGTAGATAATATAGTATCATTACGGGATCTGTCTTGCCCGATCCACTCAACTCTTACCTCCGCCAGGCACTTCAGGTGGGGGAGGTGCATCAGCAGGTGGTACAGGAGTCTCTTGAAGCTTGTATTCAGCTTCTATCCGTTCACGCGCGCGGAACACTTTGGACTGTAGATAATGCGAGTATATGGGCTTCGAGGCCTTTCCTTTCACGGGTTTTTCTGGTGGAGGTGGGGGAGAGTTTGCTTTGAAAAGATGTTCGTAGTTCTGTAATTCCGCAACCGATAAGATGTGGATAGGGTCAAAACCTAAGGATTCTCGTACTTTCAAGATTTGTTCCAACGATTCTTCGCGTTTGACGTTGAGAATGAGGTTGGCTTCATCTAGAGTCATCCGGTGTTGTCGTGTTAATTGGTCAGTCGGAGAACCGGACGCGGCGGCACCAACTCCAGCAGCATCACCCCCCATCACACCTTGCGGTTGATGCTTTGCATCTGAAAAACATTGGCCGGCATTCGTTCAGAGTTTGGAGCAATAAGAGAGGGAAAGAGAAACAATATGCACTTTTTACAGCTTGTCTACCAGCTTCGTAAAAAGCTTTGCCCAGGATTCGGCTTCCCGTGATCAATATTTGAACTAGGACTTTGGGAGATGACTAGTTTGAACATCTGTCAGTAGGTTTTGAGTTGCGCACAGTTTACACACCATTGGTATTAATGACTATGACTGCCAAAAAAACTGGAGATATTGAAAGAGATGAATGAGTGGGTCACGTGGGGATGTCCAAAAAATTTGGTGCGACATGAGCAGTGAAATCCAGACATGGAACACTCAAGCAAGAAGCGCAAGACAAGCACAACATTTGACGAGAAGCCCTTGAAGAAGTCAAAAAAAGATAAGCTAAAGAAAAAGGACAAACAGGACAAGGGCAAGGCGCGCGATTCTACAGAATTTCATGTCGTCAGGACCTCCCTTGTGGTATCGATCGCACCGACATTTGCCGGAAATGTACGCACAGGGGTGGAGGAAATGCTAGATTCCATGGTTATGAGGTGAGTGCCTACATGGTTGACCCTTGACTACATTTACGGTTTCTCTCGCTAGATATATACCCGCGCTCCGTGGTGTCGTGCTTTCGCATTCAAATCTCCATTTCCTATCCAAAACAGCTGCAATTCAAGCAGATTGCCCATTCCTCGTCTGTCCCATAGAATTTGATGCGACTATATGGAGTCCACGTGTCGGCATGAAGCTCAGTATGTTCGCAGCCATTTTCTCATATTGGGGCTAATACCCTATCAGTGGGCAAAATTAGTCTTTCTTCGCCGGATCATGTTTCCTTGCTCCTACATCGAACGTTCAATGTCTCAATACCGCGGCATCATATACCAAGAGATGAATGGGAATTTGAATATGGACCAGCAGAAAATGATCCTGAATATGGGGCAGGTGTGAATGCAGAGGATACAGAGGAAGGCCCGTCAAAAAGTACGGAAGGCAATGTGGGTGGTAAATGGGTGCACCATCTGACGCGCGCGAAACTTGGGGACGTCAATGGATATTTGACCTTTACAGTCATCGGGTACGGAAATTTGGATGATCATCAACTACTATTTCAACATTTTGACAGATTGACGATTGCGAATGAGATGCTTTCATTGTTGGGGTCTATACAATCAAATCCGTTTTCGCCAGAGCATCTACCCGAAAGCGGGCCAATAGCGAAGACGAGCCAAACAGAATCGGAACTCGAGAGAGCTGAAGTGCAGAACGAGATACAACTTGGTGACGGGAGTGAGAGCGATGACGTCGACGACACTTTCAAGGCGCTTGGGGAGATGTCCGAGGATGCTGCGGCGCAAGAGAAAGCGAGACGTCTGGCTGACGAGGCAGCAGCATTGGCCGAGAAGGAAAAGAAAAGGAAACGCAAGGCGGAAGATGTAGAGAAAAAGAAGCAGAAACGGATAAAATAGCCATCAATATAATCCTTTGCATGCTCGCGACATATCCCCATTGTCCAAAAAGTACGTTGATAGGTACTGGCTTATCATTGAGTAAGTTAAGAAAATCCGAAAAACTCAAAAAGGTCCTACCAGGGATCGAACCTGGGTTTCGAGAAATCTTATCAATCAGAATCTCGAGTGATGACCACTACACTATAGAACCTACACTCCATCCTTTTTAATAGTCAATACATAGATCCTGGGTTTGGTTATCAGTCTTCTGTTGTCCCCGTTTCTAAATTCTCAATGACCACGAACCCGTCGCACATCCTCATCGCGCGCAATTCGAGGGGACCTAACAATCCTTCTGCTTCTCTCAGCTCTCCTACAGAAACTCATGCTGCTGCCTCTGGCATCTTCCGTTCTTCTGGTTCTCCCCCCTGGATACTTCAGGAATGCGAAACCGACGACATCGTCTCCGAGCTCAGCTTGGGTGAGGACGGTGAAGAGGCTATCGAGATTCACGAAACGTTCACTAAGAACAACAGATTCCCAGGGACTGTTAAAATCGTTGTAGAAAACACTACTTTCTGGTCAGCGTCGTAGTATGTATTACAAATTAACTCCCCAATAATTGTCAATAGGGCGCATAAGGAGGTCCTCTTCTTTGCTTCTCCTTTCTTCGAGGCTGCGTTAAGTGGAAACTGGTCAGAGACCGGCCCTGGGCGGCCACCCTCTATGTCAAGTGTGATCACTATATCGCAGCCTCCGTCGAACCCAGGAGATAGGACAAAGTCAATGACCGACGCTTCTACGGAGATGACATTTGCACCTATGGGTCCAGACCTTGAATCTCCGGAACTTGATATAATTGCAGAGCGTGAAACCTCTCCTGTTAGCGCTGGCGAAGATGGTGATTCCCAGAAAGTCTGTAACTCAGAGTCAAACGTTGTCGCACCTTTACCTGACCGGGTTTCGCGCGCCCGAGACAATAGCCTTGCGAAATTGCAGGGCTCAAATGAGAAGACTGAAGGGAGTCACCAGCGAAAGGTGTCCCTCGAACCACCTTTCACTAGACGACCTGGACTCGCACATGGCCCCGACGCAGTTATCGTCCTTAAAGAAGAGCGCGTATGTCGTCATGCTCGTCGACTTCTACTCACTTACGATAGTGTCAGGCCAGTACATTTCACGATTTCCTCAAATTTGTATATCCCCAGTATGTCTACCGCATCGCGCAATCTCAGGTTCATCTCATTTCATTGATTGGTTTCTAGTCTTGAATGTACTATTACCTGGAATAATGTTGAAAGCCTTATGAACATCTCGCACAAATTATGTGTGCCTCCGCTACAGCGCGAGTGCCTGACCTTCCTGCTCACGCATGCTGCGGGCAAACCAATCAAAGCCTTACGTATTGCAGAACTCTTCGAAGAAGAAGAGCTCTACCGTGAGGCTAGTCGCTTTGTCTTGGACAACCCCGGTGGCTGGCCAGATGAGGAAATGGCAACTCTTTCTCAGGAGACTTTACTCAAGCTGGAGAAACGGTGTGTATCTACTGTGCACAAGCTCATCTCCCATGTGCCCTTATCTTATGTTCTCTAGTCGTACCTGGTTCCTTGAGCGTGTTCTGAAACTCGGTTTGACCATGATCGCAAAGGAATATCAATGCGTAAGCGAGCGGTTTATATCTCCGTTTGTGACTTGGTCAAATTGTTCTTTGAATAGTGTGCTACGTGTCCGGAGTCCCTGACGTGCGCGCGGCTACTTGAAGAGAAATGGAAACAAGCCTACTTTGCTGTTTTCCGCTTTGGCAAGTCCACCACCATTCTTATGACAAACTTTCTTACTCATAAACATATGGTTATGACAGGCCCACCACAACCATCTATGGTCTTCCGTTATCTCCGCATGCTCGAAGGCGTCAGTCCTCCTCTGTCACTCACTCAAACCGCCTGTCAGGCGAGCGCAAAGGCTTTTACCGCAACCTGTATGTTCATGACAGCGGGATCCCCCTTTTTTCAATGTCAGTTAAGAGGTCGCTGATCTACCATCTCAGTGTTCGATCGAATGTTCTCGCTAGGCGTTCGCGGCAGTGGTGCAGACACTGCTCCTTTGGCTGGGCGCACTGCCGCAGCCGTCGCAGGTGCAGCGACTGGTCCCAGGCGTCACTTCTTGTTCTGCAGTTTGAAATCTGATACCGCACCCAAGTCACGCCGTTCAAAAGAGGGTTTATAGGAGTAGCTCATGTTTTTCGCTATCAGATGTGCTACTGTTGGTCTTCGAGGGATTTCAAAATTGTTCAGTAATACCAACCACTGTAATGTCAAAGTTTGATTCTGTTTTTATTGAATGGCAGGACACTTGTGTAGTGCAGAGTAATACATCCAATCGAGAATTATGCGAGAAAATGGTATAACGGTATTTGAAAGAATGGTTCCACGAACATGTTCTGGAACTGCGTAAACTCGAAATATTTCTGAAGAGATAACGAAGGACGGGGGAAGTAACAATGAGAGAGAAAACGGGCTTACAATACAATACATCTGTTAAAAAGGCTGCTATGCATTCCTTGTAACCATGATAGGAGATAAAGATAAAGGAATAAATAGTGATATACGTTATGCATGGTAACCAGTATTCCCTTGTACATTGAATATTCGAGGGGCATTCTCAACGAGCCACTCGATAGTAATGGCTTTACCCGCCATGTCATTGAATTCTTGTGTCGCGTCGCGAGGGCGCATCAGAGTAGCTGTCAGACGATAGCCGGTCGGATAATTTTCAACGCGAAGAAAATCGACAGAACTCACGTCCGAATACGAGACCAATGTTTCGTGCATTCATCTTGTTTATATCCGCAAATTCGCGCACACTTGAAAAGAAAAGTGAATGAATGATCAGGATCAGGGAAGGGCACAACGCACCGATGTAGATGTAGCATGAGTATCCGTAGCGTATAGTAATGTACATCTGGGAGCTTGTTCACTAGGTCCAATAACGTGACGTCTCGTACAGCATGTTCTTTGATTTGTACAGCTGTCATAAACTCATCGTAGAGATCATAAGTGAGCAATGGCACTGGCAAGGACCGGAAGTAGTTCTTGAGAACAGATGTTACACTGCAGATATCGTTGAAGCGTTCCGAATCCCGAAGATCGAATGACGTATAGTCCCCGCGCTCAAATAGCTGTGTGATGGCCTTTGACTGTCCGGCGCCGCCTGTTTTACGATAGATACCTTCGTACTCGAGCGCTGAGGGCGACATTCAATATTCTCCCAAGGCCTCTGACACAAAGTAGACATACCGATGGCCTCCACTGCCTGTATACATTTTTCGACAATGACAGGGACCTGACGATCTTCCCCTTGAGCATCCGCATAAGTCTGTTCTATGAGGTCACGGCCAAACATCGAAGGTGCTATTGAAATATGCCGTGAGTGGGTGAAAGACGTAGGGATTCAATCACATACGAAGTGGGGCGGGTTGAAGCTCCGGCTGAATATTCAAGACTTGTTGTGAAATGCAAGACGTCTGCAGGTGATTGACGCATCGGACATGAATGGAAACAGGACAAACTGGAAATAAATCAATTAACGAAACATGGGAGAAAGTAGGTAGCGAACCTGTGCAGCGCAACTGTGAACCCCACATCTTGTCTCCACAGTGGTCACACCGCGTGAATCGCACGTTACTCAGCTGTTGGAAATTGTGCGGTATTGGAGCGATCTTCTTCTCCGCCATAGCCACGGACTGAGGTGAAGTAAGTTCCTTTGCTCGTAAACCCCATTTCATATTCATAAACTTTGATTTCGAAGGTGTATGATCCGTCTCTTGTTTATGGAGCTTGAGTGGGCGCAAGTCCGTAGCTTCATCATGAAGCGTTGACGAAGTTGACGAGCTTAGGGAATGAGAAACTGTGACTGGCTGCGACTGATACGATAGCTGGATTCGTTGATGATCGACAGACAATCCTCTTCCATGATCATGGTAATCATTGATAGGATATGCCTCAGGAACAGTTTCCATACGACGGGAATATGCGGCATTCAATTGTGCAAGCTCTTCATTACGAGCATTGAGAACTGTTGTTTCCTCAAGGAAAACATCCCGCACAGCTTTGAGTTCTGCTATTTCTCTTTGCAGGCTCTCTTTCTCCTTGGTCAGGGGCAAGAGATCTCGTTTGTACTGGTGCTTGATACTTTCGAGACGTTTAGTCAAAGAGCGGCCGAGATTGGCGGGAGGTATTTCGGAAGATCCACTAGAGAATTTAGTAGCTTGATTCAAGCATAATCAACGTAATTATGCAACACACCTTTTGGTCGCCTCCAGTTCCTCAACTTCGGCCAAGGCCATATCACGCTGGACTTTGAGGTTTGAGAGATCGAGCTCGAGGCCAGACAGACTGTCGTGAAGATCCTTTGACAACTGTTGTCTCAGTTTTTCCTTCCGGTTATCGCCAGACAACGCGGTCAGCTTTGCGACCTTGCCAGACAAAAGGACTCTGAGCCGCGTGACCTCTGCCTCAGCGTCCCGTCGAGCTTTGAGCTCCTGATCATATTCTGCCTGTGCGACTGTGAGCCCTTCGATATATTGTTTACTTGTCCTCTGTCAAATTGTCAATAAGAGAGGTCAATGTTATGAATAAAGGTTGCAAAACCTTGACTCCATCGAATTTGCTTCTGAGCTGCAGGTACTCCGTTTTTTGCGCCTCCATAGTTGATAATATGGTCTCTATGAATCCTCTGTCCATCTTCAAATGATGTACTCCGCGATCCCGCGCATCAGCAACTGCTTCTTGAAGCCGCACAATTGCAATATCAATCCCATCTTCAGGAAGGATCGTCGATATCTTTGAATCAGGCTCTGTCAAAGTGATGCGCGTCTTTGTATTGACTGGACGATCGACAGTAGTAGGAGATACATTCAAAACATCGACAGCGTTTACCAACTTTGGCGTAGGGTGCTTAGGTTGCTGCGACGAATCTGACGTACTGGACGAAGTTGAATGATGGAAGACGCTGTTGTCGGCTTTCATGGGCTTTGTTGGGAGAGGAGAAGCGTCATCCCTGGTGGATGTCACGCAACCCGAGTACGAAGACAGAGAAGATTGAGGTTTGATAGTATCGTCCTCAGCTTCGCTCTCTTCGGCTGTCGGAGACAAGACTGGAGCGCGGGGTGTCGGTGTAGTATCTGCATCTCGATCAGCAGCCGTCGGTAGCGGAGTCAATGCACCACTCTTATCCCCCTCTGGGAATTTTGCCAACTGGTTCAAAGACACGCGAGACGGAAAGCCTCCAACTGAATTAAGAAGCTCGGAGAAGTCATTGGAGCTTAATGAAAGACGGATCGGGGGCAGGGCAGGAGCGATGAAAGTGGAGTGTGAGGTGTACTCCACTGGAGATGATTCTGACAAGTCTTCTGAACCACTGTCCACTGATGGCGTGGTCACATCCGCTTCTTCGACAACGGAGGTATCCTTCGAGATACAGGAGTGATCTGCATCTTTGGGTGGTATAAGGGGTCGAGACTCAGAATTCTCAGCCCCGAGATCAGTGTTCATTTCACTCTCGACATTCTGAGGAACATGGGCTGGAGACACAGAGCGCGATCGCGGCTGCGACTGACCCCCGAGACTGGCGGTGGATATTGGCCTGGATCCTGTGTGTCGAATGTTGTCAGCAGAACGCTGGGAGCGAAGCACTTCCAATTCTCTTATACCTGCAGATATACGGACATTACCGTTCTGCGGCCCACCGGCATTGGGATTAGTGACTTCTGTGCCTGCCTTCGTTCGCGCCTTGAAAGATGGCACTGAGCCAACGGTCACTTTCATCGAAGGCGTAGTGACAATGATAGTCTGATCACCAGGACGAGTAGGTGATGACGGATCAGATGGTTCTTGTTCGTCGGCATGAGGAAAGCCAGAAGGGGAAGAATGGAGACTTGAATTGCTCCACTGCGAGCTGTCATTCGATGTTGGTCGCGGAGAGGAGGGAGATTTAGAAGGAAATTCTTCGCGTAAGAGCGGCAGAACAGGATGAGGCGACTCCCGTCCAGTTTCCGAGGGTGGCGCCGGCACGTCGGCAGCAGCGTTAGCGGGGAAGGAGATGGAGTGAGGCGAAAGCGTGTAAGGTGAGGTTTGATTTGAGGTGTGGGTGTTCAATTCAGGCAAGGAAATTCCAGGATTGATCGAGCAGCGTTTATCTCGTCGAGACGGGGGTATCAGGCCATTTGAGGCTACAGGCGCAGTCAAAGGCGTGTCGCTTGTCTTCCGAATCGAATTCTCCTTTCTAAATAGAACGTTTAGGGGACGGACTCCATCGTCATAGCTACGCCGCCGCCCCCCTGAAGTATCTTGGAAAACCCCGGGTATAGATAGTGTCCTCTGTTTCACTTGGTTTAGGTGTTCAGGTTCCGCTGTGATACTAGGTTTAATGAGATGCAATGGCGATGGGCGATTGAGTTTAGTGGGAGCGACTGCCACCGAATTGGATTGAGAGGGATACGACGATGAAGAGGTAGTAGGCTGAGATGACGACTTTGATGATTGCATCTGAGGGGGAACAGCAAATGCATCGCTGACGTACGAATCAGCAGGTGATCGAATAGGTTGAGTGTTGTCTTGGTCCCGAGAACTGGATGGACGTGAATCCGAAGGTGTATGAGAATTTGTTGGAGAATTTAGCGCCTATTTATTGAAGGGGTAAGAGGTACAGGGTAGGCAAGGAAAAGCATAGACATACATCATTGTTTCCTGCATGATGATCCCGAGCCGACCGAGCTGCCCGTTCACGAGATTTAGTCGAGCCGCTTCCACCTGCCCTCTTCTCCCTCTCCCTCTCAGCCTTCTTTTGCACATGGCTCCGTATTCTAGCCATTCTATCGTTGTGGCAATTCATGCAGTATACGCCCTGGCTGGTCTTGGCGAAGACAAGATCATCAATGCGAGACTTACAAACTTTGCATTTAAAACAGTGAGCGTGATACGAGTCGTCTCCAGTCATAATGGCCTCATCCAAGATGGGGAGGCGACAAACATTGCAGCTGTATGTGCAATTCGTGCAAATTGGGGATCCATCCGAGAGTAGAAGAAGATTGGTATCAGCTGTAACTTTGTCACCACATTTCGCACATTTGAAGCAATCGACGTGAAAAAAGGATTGCCTGGGTCAAAGACGTATCAGTAAGTGACAATCATGGGCTGAGACCATGGAACGGAAGAAGTACACGCGCGTGTGGATGAGAAACGTACCCGAAAGCGACAACCAGACCACCCTGCTCATTGACAGCCGGCGCTTTGCATCCTGGGCACAAGCGATCCTCCAGAACAGTAGTATCCGGGAGGGTGATGTCCTGGTTAGTGACGTCCTGTTGAACATGGGATTGGGGTTGCGGAACGTCACGCTGCGAAGGGTCTACCAAAGCCAACATTGGGACGCCAAGGAAGTCGAACTGCTGATGGACGACCCGCCCAGTGGAGAAACGGATATATGGAATGGAGGCAGCTCGCTGAGCGCCTAGATAGTAGATAATGTCAAGAAATGAAGAAAAGAATGTCGATAGCGACAGCGGCAACGTGTCTAACTGCTAAAGCGTCAAGTTCACTCCAAATTGCCGGACATGGTCACATTGTCACACCTTTCCTGATCAATTTAATTTGTATCTCTCTCTAGATCTACTTTTATAATTAGTATACGGGCGAGGCTTACTCCAACATGAGTTTCACTTCTCTCACAGCAGTCCACCTGCCCCATAACGTTTCATTCCTCAGCCCCCATGAGCTTCAGAAACAAAACGTCTTAGCAACCGATACGATCTCTACATCCATTTCTGACTGAACGAGACTGCTGCGCCCTAGTTCCAGGAAATGAGACGTGAGTATATCGCGGTGTATCAGGAGAACGGAATACCCCGGTTCTGACAACAGAGCAACAGAGAATCAATGACATTCGTCATTTCGTTTTCTATCACTGTCCACGAGACCCGGTGGTCCGTGCGCTTTCCGATCATATAAAGCTCGCTCCCACAAGTTTGGATTCCTTATCTCTTGTGCTCGGGCATGTACTGTCGTCAGTGAGGTTTTTACCGAGACACAGTTTTTTGCTGATTGCAAATTATACATCCGAACCCATCTGTTAGCTTCGGCTTTCAGTAATTTTTGGCAACCTTCTAAATGCTTTTGCATTTTGTAATTAGACCCTAGTGTAGATCTGTTGTACTTGGGGATACAATCAATTGGTTTTTCAGAGTGTTTTTGCAATTGTGAATAAGCTCGATTTGACTTCACATCTCTTGCTAAGAGGTAATGAACTTGACGAAGGACGCTTTCAACTTGCTTAATGGCCCTTGTGACGATATCTGGTTTCCCTTGTTCTGGCAAATCAAAGCGGGCAGAAGAGATCCGTACGGCCCTCCAGGCCTCCCTCCAAGACCAAAATTATCATGGGCCAATATCGAAGGTCGTCGTGCTCTCCGATGATGTCCTCAATATCAATCGCAGTTCCTACAATGGTGATTGTTATGCTCATCAGGCTGCAAAATCCTCACTGAATGGATGTTAGACAGTCGCTCTGAGAAGCCAGCTCGTGGCGCGCTCTTCACGGCGATGCAGCGCCAGATGGCCTTTGACACGATCCTTATCGTCGACGGATTGAATTACATTAAGGGTTTTCGGTATCAGATGTATTGTGCTGCACGAGAGTTGAAGTTGCGCGTTTGTACTGTATGTTCCACGCTCGGATCGTTTAATGATGTTGACCCAGCCGTAACAGGTGTACGTAGTTGCCCTGAAGGAGCAGTGTAGGGAGTGGAACGCGAGGCGGAAAGATGAACACGCATACGCGCCTGAAACGTGTGTCTCTCCGCATCACCTTCTAGGGACGAGCTTTCACTTCTTTCTTAGTCTCGAAAACCTGATATTCAGATATGAAGAACCTTCATCCATGGTCCGCTGGGATTCGCCCTTATTCACGGTTCTATGGGACGAGAATGCACCGCCAATGTCCCAAATTTGGGATGCACTCACGAAGGGCAACATCAAACCCCCAAACTCTGGGACACTATCTGTGCGTTTATAAGTATCACAACCCCATCCTGCTTCTGACAGAGCTCCAGGTAGCAAAGGCACCAATAGATGCGTTGCAGGCTCTTGAACAGACAACTGCTGCTATTGTCTCAGCTATCATAGCTGATCAAACAGGACTTGGAGGACAGCAAAGCCTATCAATTTCTACGCCATCTGGGACGCTCAACTTCCCTATCACGCTTCCTACGCGCACTATCACATTATCTGAACTACAAAGGCTCAAGCGCCAATTTGTGACGATACACAAGAAGGCCATCACACTTGGAACGACAGAAAAGGGCACTGTCAACTGGGATGAAAAAAGCATTGCCGAGAAATATTCTGGATATCTAGAAGAGCATGTGAAATCATGACTGTAATTGCCAGTCACACCGGGAATTGATGGTGGAGATATCATGCGCCTTTTGTCAACACTTGACGGCACGCCAGAATGAAGCATACCTAGGGTTGATCAGTAAAGTGCTAGACGATGAACATGAACGCACTGACATGTTCACCCTATCGATGGCACACAAGCCGTCACGTATCGCAACCTGTGTAACGTTAAATTCAGCTTGACTGAAACTGGTTAAAGCCGTGAGCACATAATTTGAGGTTCGCTACCAAGTGAGTTGAGTTTACATTTCGTTGTACCATGGCTTCTTCGACGCGGAGCGCCAGAATATCATCCCGTCTGGCGCAAGCACACGGTGGAACTCTGCAACCTCCTCAACAACATCTTGAGAGCCAGCGGCGAACCAATCTAAGTGGTCCATGATCAGCGCCCGTGTCAGGGAGTTCCGTGCAAGTCCTCGGAGAACGCTGTTGGAAAAAGCAATGGTGAGATCTCTGATGGAGTAGGAGACAATTCATGAAACGGACTTAACAACAGAATCGGTGTGAAGGCGGAAAGCATCTAGGCAAGCATCTGTATTAGACTTGAGAGCGTTGAAGCCCCGGAGGGTGAGATAATTCGGGCAGCACGCCGGAGTGTAGTGTCCAAGGAGGGCCTGATCAGCATAAATCAGCAAAGAGAAAGACAGGTCGCAAGAAGAATCGACAGATACTACTAAATAGAAATAATTGTCCGTCTTGAGTAGGTACTTCGAGATCACAGAGTCGAATGTGTGGCAGATGAAGTCATAGATCGAGCCCTCCTCCAAGAGCATCCTGCGTTGGTTTAGAGGGACACCAAGGGCATTCCAGCAAAACACAGGGTTCTTGACAAGTGCAACCACGATGGGATTCAGTAGAACGGGTCGAAGCTTCGTCTGCCATATAGTTACCTGTGCTTCAATAGTGTCACTCTCGCATAGCTGACGAACATATTTGGCGACACCCGCGATAGAGAATATGAGGCGCACGGCACGAAGTGCCCATCCACTGTATCCGCGTAAATAAAAAGCAGATGAGAAGGCGTCGTCATTCAGCCGCCAAAATTGGTATGCGCTGGAGGAGAGATGAGGAGCGAGTTTGGAGTCGAGGAGCTTGCGAAAGTAGGGGTGCCGCCCGGAGCCGAAAAAGGAAAAGAACTCGTCATAAGATAAGCATTGAATAGCTGCAAGTTTGAGTTCAGTGAGGTGACCTTGGCTGTAGGATGATTAGACAGGATATTCGTGAAGATATCGAGAAAAGTTGATTGACCAAGGATTAATATCTACACAGTGGACCTGATATCATTGATTAGACAAGGTTGGTTGTATATGTCAAGGACAAAGATAACTGACATGTTGAGGTTGAGCTTCGATGGCATAGTGGAGGGCATTGTCACCGCCGGAGGTGATGACGAACATAGAATCATTTTTCGACAGATCGAGGTGTTTCATATCTTCAAATGGATCCTCCTATTTCGTCGTCAAACAAATGTAGGATTCAGACATCTGAGCCTCTACCCATGTGAAAGAATAGACGTAGGTTCTAAATTGCTTGTGAACAGGCTGTTCATAGTACGGTAAACGCCAGGGCTGTATATTGTTTATGTAAGAAGTACGAGGAACAGCATGAGATACACACCTTGTCGACTTGATAGTGGAATGAGCTCAATGGTGGTGTTATATCAATGACAACAGATGAGCTTCTACTCTTTTCCTTGACGTCCATTCCCAAGGCCGGACCGCCAATCTCTAACGGCGGGACAGAGTCTCTGACCCCTTCGTCATGCATCAACACTGGTGAGCAATTTCCGACAAGATTACCGCCCTCCACCTCGAAAGTGTGGCAGACCTTTCTGACGTCACAGGAGCGGGGACGGCCAAGCCAAATGTAATACGGACTATTTCCAAGATTGAGTACCAGAAGGTAAAAGCAAAACCTTAACACACATTCGTACGATAAACGGAACGATAAATTGGTTTCGGCCATTGTAACTTTTCACCTACCAAGATCCATATAGTCGAGATTTCGGTATCCAAGTCGCAAGACTCACGGTACCAAACTTGTATTCGAGGTATGATCTGCGAGCAGGGCCCAGAGAAACCTGGTCAAAAATCGGTAAAGAAAGAAGCAGAATTAAGTACGGAAGGGATTCTCACATGATCAAAGTCAAACCAGATCTGCCAGAACCAGCGAGAAAGCCAGCCACACTCCTTGCTAATACCACCGATGGCCTTCTCATGGAGGGAAGGCTGCTTTCCAGCCGTATAAAAATCCACAACTCCGAGAAGTCCATCTTCAGGTGCGAGAACATAGTCTATCCGATCTAGTAGGGAATAATAGCTAGGAATCTATTGCTTACTGTAGCGATATGAATTCACGAAGTTTGAATTGGGGACGTACCATGGACAAGGAATAACTCAATGTGATGAGACTGATACTTCCTTTGGGATCCTTCCCATTTGTCCACTCGGGGAGCGTAAATTGGCTCGCATCCTGACACAAAACAATCACGTTGGTCCATCCTTTGGCGACAAAACGTTTTCTGGCGACCTGGAGCAACGGCTCACAGAGGTCGATAAGGTATACAGCGTCGAAAGACTTGATGGGGATGTGTTTGTCCATGAGCTCGATGTTATGCCCTGCAACAAGAAGTCAATGTAAAGAAAACATCAGGGGGTACTGATGAACCTGTTCCACCACCAATATCCACCCACACCAGGCGTTTTCTAGGATTGGAGGCACGCAATGAGCGAAGATGACTTCCGGAGAGGCTCAGCATGGTATTCCGACCGCGCAGGAGACCATTACGAGTCGTGTCATAAATGTCGGCCTGACCTTCATAGAACTACGAAATAATGAAAGCCAACCTCAAAAACTGACAGGTTTGGTGTTACCTTGTCCAGTCGATCCTTCTGGTCGGTCGCGCCGAGGGGGCGGATGAAGCAGTGCCAGATAAATCGCAGCTGTGGGCGCAAAATCTGGCTGAGGATGACAGTGACAAGAATGAAAACTGTGAGAACAGCGGCTGAGCGCGAGAAACCAACGATCTCCAAGTGGAGCATGGCAGAAAAAACTCGGTTGGAGATAGGGGAAATGTATGTAGAGATGGTACAGAATAGTGTAACCTTTTGTACGAACGCATATTAGCACACAACAAACGTGGATAGGTCAAGCCTGGCTCCTGAGGTGGAGACGTAAATAAGAGAGGAGGCTACTCAGGGATAAAAGGCGGCCAGAACTTTTGTGCCTCGTACGCACGAGGACCAGACTGACGAACGTGCGGGGTTGGATTATCGGACCAACTGCAGACTACGAAGCAAGGGTCGACTAAACATAGCTTCTGATTATCGGCATAACTGAAGGCCACGAGGGATGAAGCTTAGATGTAACCAATAACCGTCATCGCATTGCGAGCAACGTGCAGACTGCAGTCTTGGTGGACAGACCGGTTACATAATTATCTCTCGAAAATCATCAATGCATCAAGGCCGATGCACAATAGACCCAAATAAGCGCCGAGCACCTCGCAACAAGGCCAGTCCAGTCCTGCCACTGTCATCCGTTATCAGGCCAGTTGTTGGAGACTGAACCCGCCGAGCATCTTTCCATTTTCCAGCCATGCCCCTACCAGAGGCGACCCTCTCCCTCGGGCCTCTCATTTCCCCTGGTGGTACCGAGCCCGTCAAGCCCAAGGTTGCCATGCTCGTTCGCTTGTCGTCTGCTACCATAGATGCTTTGACCTCTGTTATGAACGAGAAAGAAAAGGTTTCTGTTGACCTTGGAGTTACTCCGGTGAGCATTCTCTACACAAAAAGTCTATCTATTGTCTGATTTCGTTAGGGTATACACATCGACGGTGCCTTCTACCCCATGCGCATGCAAAAAGAGGAAACACCCCACGAAATATATCTCCGTGTCCCACGAAGCAACAGCCTCAAGCTTTATGCAAATGTTTCTGAGAAACTCTTCATAGAACATAATGAGATTGGAGACGACCTCAAGGACAAGATTCGCGAGAAAACTCTTGAGGCTGCCAAGCAGCGGGATCGAAGAACAAAGTTCATCGAGATCCCAACCACACAACCTACCAAGGTCACAAAGAAGAAGAAAGAGTCAACCTCCATGCTTCGTAATCCCATTCGCCCTTCCGACCAAGCAAAGCTTGATATATCCACTTCATCTGCACGCGCCCCATCTCCCGCTTCTCGACCGTCCGTAAAACTGTCCACAACGTCTGCATCTTCAAATTCTGACCTTCTCAACCGACTTATCCGTTGCATGGCTATCAAACATCGGACCCGAGATATGATCGTCAAATTAGTGTCCGGCGACAATCCATCAATTCGACGCGACATTATAGAGCTAATGGAAGAGGTGAAATTTAATACTACGTCCCCATCGTTTCAACTACTGACATTGATTTATCTAGGTCGGCGAGCCAACATCCCCCTTCAAAAAGGGTGAAGACGTAGGAAGTAAGACATGGTGCCTCAAAGCAAAATCTTGGTTGCATGTGCGTCCTATGGAATGGCCTAATCTAACCACCCAGGAACGTTTACACCTGTCGAGGACCGGTCGAATGAGACTCGCCACCTTGGGCTACAGTGATAAGGACCCTGAATGGAGTCCTTTCGCATACCGATCGGCGGACACCAATGCTGCTCCAGAAAAACAAGCTTCTACTATGTCTCCAGGTGACGCTCGACAGCGAGAAAAATCAGATCCACTTACCAAGAGTGGTATATCATCGACCGAGGTTAAGAAGCCTAAAACAAAGCCTGATCCACATGCCGAGATCCCCATGAGGGACGAGGGTTCAAAAGCCGCTCCTCGAGTCAATAACAGTACAAAAAGGACGAAGGATGTCGTAGCGCCGGTTACTACAGCGAAGAAGCTTCCAGGGTCCGGCTTTAAAGCTGGAAAATCGGGTGCTCAGGATCACAGCAATGTCGCGAATGCTTCTAGCCATAAATCGGAGAAGGAAATCAAGCTGCCCCGTCACTCACTACCCCCTAAAACGATGGCACCACCGCAAACGATTCGAACAGAGAAAACAACTGGCGGTGCAACCACTGCCCAACGCATAAAGAAAATTCGAGGATCGGATGCCGGTTTTGCCTCGGAATCCGAGAGGGACAGGGATGTAAGGGTTAAATTGGCCGTCAATTTGGAAGAAAGGCACGGTGTCGAGGTGCCCACTCTCAAACGCAGGCAAGGACCTCCAGATGGGTACGATTCGGATGCTTCAACAAGCCTACCAGCTCCCCAGAAGAAGCGGAAAACGGAAACCGGAACGGCCGCTATATCAGCTTCTTCCAAAGATCCGCGTCCTAAAGACCTTTCCCTCCCTAAGAAACCGGATATAGTACCCCCACCTCGTCAAAAATCCCGCAAGGAGCCAGCTTCTCCATCCTCAAATGCTTCCTTGCCGAAAATCAATAAGGCAAGCAGTTCCTCGCGTCCCAGTACGGCTAACAATGTTAGCAAGAGTCCATTACTCGAGAGCACGTCGTCCGCAAACTCTCGTGAGTTCCGTGGTCGCAGCGAGGGTAAAATGATGGGAAAACGTCGCCGCGGATCACCAATATATACATCGTCGGAGGACGAAGGTGAGGACAATAAGATACGGCGCACAACTAAGGCGCCATCGCCCGCGGTCGAAACCGGCAATTACAGCCAACCTCGTCGACGGGAATATGAACGGGAATCCCGGCCCTTACCGACTGATCATGCAAGTTTACGCATGCGCTACACTACAACATATGGTCAATGTATGGTTGCTCTCACGACTTTGCTGGCTCAGAAGTCGAGGATTGATTCGATGTTGCGTCATGCGGACACCGGGTCGGTGACGGAATCTGATGGCGAGGGAGAGCTGATGGACGTGGAGGATCTGAAGAAGCTGAGTAATGACTACGAGAGGATGCATGAGGAGTTGGAGACGATCCGTCAAAAGTTTGCCGAACAAATTTGACAACAATTGGCAAAGCAATTTGTACAGTATTCATCGGCAGAAGAATCTCCGAGTTACTTCTCCATTGTTATATTAGTCTAGAGATATTAGAGTATAATGCATTCTTGTACCATAACCATTCAGGCCCTAAAGATATTGATTGACAAGTGTGGATATATATGTATCAAAGTTTAAACTTTAAGGGGCTAAACATGTTGTAGCAGATTGGTTTTTTGCGCCACTAACAATTTCCGACTCAGGGATGCGTACTCTCGCGATTGAGCCTGCTTACCACAGTTACGGAAAGGGTGAACAACCAGTTTGAATCTCCTTGATCAAGTCACTTGTTGCGAGCGCTCAGTAGCAAGTATTACCTCATTATGGTCAGCCTCATCTTTAGGGCTTTTGGGAAAGGAGGGGGAGGGGTCAGCCGCTTGAGATATAAGCAAATGCTCCCTTTCTCCAGGTCCTTTGACTTTGAATATCTATATATCTATGGCACCTACCGTCCAGAATGGCGTAGAGCAGTCACGGTCCGCAATCTTCGACTCGAAAGCTGCACGGCACCAGACTTCCTATGCAGGATCTTCTCAGAGAGCGTACGACTTGCATCGCCTACGTTCGACGTCGAAGCTCTGGCGTCATCAAAATCGAGCAGAAATAGCGCTACCGACAAATGCCGATACAGCACGAAGTAGCGAGCCATACGAGTCGCCAATTCCACTCCATGCTAAGATCGTTCCCAATGCGGATATAACCTCACATTCGAATACTTTTCTGTTTGGCCACCTTTCCATTACAGAATTCATCTTGGTTTCCTCGGCGGCTTTAATGGTCGTCTTGGTTGGTGTAGTAGCGTTGGTGATGATGCGTTCAATCATCCTAAAGAAGGTTCGGCGGCTCCTCCGTTGTGGCTGTAGTCGACGGCAAGCCAACAACAAAGCTATGACAGACGACAAAGGTGCCCTTGTGATGGGCAATGAATCTGACGATCTTACCTGGGGCACACCACTTCGCTTCGTCTATGTTGAGGGTCCTGATGATAGGCTCAAGGAACGACAATCTATCTTGCCCAACGATCCACCCTCTTCGCCTCTGGCAGTTACACCGCTAGTTCCTTTCGCGAGCACTTCTCCTCGTTTGCCGGCTGCTTGCGAAGACAACAGCTTTCAGGGCCGGTTAGAATACGAAGAACACGATATCACGCTGGCTTTAACTCGGGCACTTCGTGATGACCCGGACCCCGATGCGAACTCTGTCTGTTCAGTGGCTTCTGGAGACAAAAGATTTTCAGCTTTGAGGTACCTCGAGAATTCGTCAATGCTTGACTCTCTTCAGGCTAGTATAGACGATCTTGCCCACGGTATCCTTTCCTCCAATCGACCAAGGCAATGCTCTGATGCATCTACATCCTCACAAACGACAACTGCTGCCCGTTCTGACTCCACCGATTTCTTCCCTACGCAGAGCCCTGATTATTCGATGACTTCCCTTGACAGCACCGACAGCAGTTTCGATGGACCCGAAGAATTGGAGGAAGAAGTCTACGAAGTTAGACGTGCGCATGCTAAGAGCCTTGAGCTGAAGAAAGGTGTTCTCGTCACTTGCAAGCGCACGCCAACGGGAGATATCGCAAATCCAGACATGCTGCCTACTTTTGTTATTTCGGAAGCACCACCTAATCTAATGCCTCTGGATGACCTCAACTTTGCCCCATTGTTTTCGCTGAGTAATTCAATGTCGAGTAAGGCCAGCCTCTCTGGATGCACTACAACACCTTCTTGGTCTTCTATCGTCAGAGAGAATTCTCGCGGTACGATGGCGTCCCTGTCGAGTTCCTCTTCAACTACAGCTATGGATGGCTGGATTCGTGGTAACGAACAACATCTTCATCCGCCGGTCCCTTTTCTCATGTTGACGCGACCGAGTGATTCGAGTATCCTTACGGCTGGATCCTCTACCAGTAGCGTCTCTATCGATCTTTGTGATTTTCCTTTACCCCCGATACCTGCCAAGCCGTCGTATTATTCAAAGTTAGTGGGTCAAGTTCAACGTGCACCGAAACGAATCTGGGACAACCACCCCGCGGACTCAACTGTAGCGCAGAAAAGATTTACAGTAGAACGCTTTATAAAGATGTATTCCGGTGCGTAGGGACAAAAGCTAAGACTAGAAGTAGGCAAATTTACAGTGGGTTATGCATGATCATCATCGTACGGGTTTCTCATTGCCGATTAGACTGATTAGAAATGTCTGACTCCACACTACAAAGCGCGAAATTCTGCGCACGTAGAGGGGAAAGTCTATTGATCTATTTTAAGTTTACTTTCACTTTTTTTTTTTCCCGAGCATTTCATTTCAATATCTCCTAAATAACCATTTTTATTGTTTCTGTGTATCACATGATTTACTCTTAAAGAGGTGGCGTGTTCTATTGTTCTCGTCGGGTACCTCTTGTTATAATGGAATCGAGGCATCAACGCAGCTTATCCACGAATCTCTATGTCTCTGGCTTTTGTCATAAACGCGCTGCTGGCTTTAGTCATCTTTCTTCTCTCACGTTTTGTCTATGAGAATTTCGTCAAGGTCAGATGGAGTCCTCTATGTCAAATTGCTGGACCACCGGTCAGCGGGTGGTTTAAGAATCACCTATATGCTGTACTTGAGTGCGTTAAATGAAAGATCCCATGTACTGTCCTTAAGCTTCAATTTAGGCCTTCAGTCTCACCTAAAGTACACGAGAAGTTTATTGAAAGATATGGTCGTTCAATCAGGATCCGGGGAGTTGGACCGGTACGTTCTCGTCCTTCCTACAAGAACTGTCTTTGAAACCCTAGTGTCAGTGGGATGAGCGTCTTTTGACTCTTGACCCCGTCTCGGTTGCTCATGTACTTAAGAACTCAACCGTTTATGAGAAACCATGGCAATCCAGGCGACTCCTAACGAGTCTCATCGGTTGTGGCATGCTCTCAGCAGAAGGTCAGGTTCACAAAAGACAACGAAGAGTTGCTACACCTGCATTTTCTGTGCAAAATTTGCGCGCTTTGGTGCCAATCGTGTTTAGAAAGGGCGGAGAACTAAAGGAGCGGTGGTCAAATATGATCACATTAACCTCCGACGATCACGAGAAAACTTCTGAAGAGTCCCTGAGAATCGATGTTTGTCATTGGTACAGCAAATGCAGGAGTTGATTCAGAGGTGGACAGGATTTGGCTATGAGTTTAACGCTATCAAAGATGAAACGAACGAACTCTTCTGCGCGTACAAGGAGATGTTTGAGGTCGCAATCTCACAGGGCAACGCTTCCAGGACTATCTTCAATATATATTTTCCATCTCTCAGTCGGTTATTCGTGAGTATCCATCTTCTGTTCATGTGAAGTCATTCAGATTAAACTATCGTTGATTCGCAGCCCGACAAAATCATGCGCACTGTAGAACGATCTCAGAAGACAATTCATCGGGTTGCAAGCCAATTGATCCAGGAGAACAAACGAAAATTACAAGAGGCTGAAAAAAGTGGATCACCTTTTCTCGGAAAAGACCTTCTCAGTCTACTTAGTGAGCTTTTTTTCTTGTCCGAAGATCTCAGTCCCGTCTTACACCGTTTCCAGTGAAGTCCAATGCATCGACGGACCTTCCTCCAGAGCATCGTATATCCGATGAGGATATTCTTAATAACATAAACACCTTTATGTTTGCTGGCTCAGACACCACATCCCTTACCGTGGCTTGGACCTTACTGATGCTGGCACAACACCCTGAAACACAAGCCCGTTTGCGCGAAGAGCTTTTTTCGGTTCCATGTTCTTCCACTGGAGATTTAGCCTATCTGACCGAAGATGAAATACATTCTTTGTACGATAACATCGCGAACTTGCCATTTCTCAACAACGTCTGCCGGGAATCATTGCGACTTGTTCCACCTGTTCATTCATCTATACGAGTTGCTACGCAAGATGATGAGGTCCCAACGTCATATCCTGTACACAGACGAGACGGTACGGTTGACGAAGGCAGGCGAAGTGTAACTGTACCCAAGGGAAGCTTCGTCCATGTGGCCGTGGAGGGTTTCAACCTAGACAAGGGGATCTGGGGCGAAGATGCTTGGGAATTCCAGTATGTCTTCTCTCTTCTCATTACCTTGTGTTCGTCAATGCTGACTTGAGATGTATGTACTAGTCCGGATCGCTGGGATAACCTCCCGGAGACAGCTGTACAGCAACCTGGACTCTATTCAAATACCCTGAGCTTCTCTGCTGGCCCTCGAGTACGTATTCCATACTTCATTCAGACAATATTTTGATGATTTGGATCCGCAGTCATGTATTGGAATGCGATTCTCGCTGATTGAATTCAAAGCTTTTCTGTATATATTGATAACAAGTTTCGTTTTCAAAGTTACCGACGAGAAGATATTCAAAGCAAACGTGTATGTACCTTTTGCTGTCAGCGGAGACTCTATTAATGAAAATGGACAGTCTAGTGACCCGGCCATACGTACTTGGCAAATACAAAGAGGGCAGCCAGTGCCCATTACTCGTATCTCATTACATCCCGCCTCAGTAGTAGATAGGACCTCTGTCACTGAACGTTAAGGCCTCGGTTAATTTACGCTGTACCACTGAGCTAGCATAATCAATTCTTTACATACGAGTTTTTTTAGTCTCTTTCCCTCGACCTGGTGCCAGATCCTTGTTCGAATTCATGATAAAGCTCTCAGATACTTGAACGAAAAGCTAGGCTGGCGTGTCCTACATTTACAATATTCAGTTTACAATGCTCTTAATCCTTACAAAACGAAAGTAAATGTCAAGTCGGAATGTTTCGCGTAAAACGTCCAACGCATCTCAATCCGTCGCAGCTCCCTTCACGATACTCTTTACCCTACTCACACTCTTTCCCCAGCTCAGCATGCTGACGCTTGCCCGCGCCAGAAGCTTGCGCACGCGTGAACGCGAATCTCGCTCCGCCTCTCGATCAGGCGTGATATCCATAAATGACCTAGGTGTAGTTAGCGGGACAATGAATTTATTCCGTACGGGTCGACAGTCAGGCGGGACGGGAGTTGATGGATGTCCAGAATCTGGTCTGAATGTTGAAAGGAAATCATAAGGGCGGGGGACCGGTTTCTTGCGCCCTGCACTCGCAAGTGACGGTGGACTTAATGACATACGAAACTCTAGTTTTTTTCGATCTTCCGCGAGGACAGTAGCACCGAGGTTCGAGAGTTGACGTGGATTATGCGCCTTCAATTTCTCAAGGCTCAGATCCAGGCGATCTATAGATTCAGAGAGCTCAGGAGGCAAAGTACCAAAGCGTTTTCGCGCTGCGGGGCCCGCGGGTGCCTTGCTAGGGGAATCTTCCCTCAATCCGACAGAAGATACAGATCGCGCCAGAGAAAGAGAGGCCGTTTCTGATTGCCTGCTGTGTAAGGTTGCCGTAGTCGCACGTTTCCAGGAATTATCCTTGCCTGCTCTAGGAAGAGGGGGCAGAGGCAACGAGGCCAGATTCTGAGATATTGACGGCGAGTGCTGCTCTTCGGCTACTCGATGAATGGTTGAACACATGTTGAGATCCTCGAGATCAGAGCTGTGGGGAGATTCAATACCATCCAAATGATGAAACGGCGCAGGCAAGGGCTTGGAAACCTGAATCGAGACTCCCCAGCGCTTTCTAAAAATATCCTTGACCTGGTCTGCTTCTCCCAGATCGAACATAGGGGAACTATGCATACGTCGCAGATGTAATGTCTCGCTGATTGGGGGTGGCTCGGGGAAAGAGTAACCTAGAGACCGATTAAACGATACATCTGAATCTGAGTCTGCTTCTGTGTATGTCGCAAGAGGTGTTGAGGCCAGACTTGAGACGTCTAATATGGGTGAAGCTATCGCCTTCTCGCGATTGAGCCCAAAGTCACTACACAGTCGTCTATGTCTGCGAGGGTCTACCGGGGGTTTTCTCAGTTTGTGGGCGCCTGTGTCACTAGGCGATATAGAAGAGCGTCGAGCAGCAAAACTGGGAGAACTTTCATATGACGAAGCAGGCGAAGAGGCTACTCCGTCAAAACTCGTCCTTGGAGCAGCAATGAATGGTGAAACCTGCATGGGAGAATGAGGCGAACGGCTGAAAAACCGGATGAGGAGCAGGACCCAAGTCTGGCTTAAGCTGTTACCTTTGATCCTGAAAAGATTGGACCAGCTCGGCGTGACTGGGCTCACGGAGTCCCGAGACAGATTGGTAGGGCTCACGAACAACGTGGACGCCATTAACTTGTAATATACGACGTCGGGGTTTGTCCGCGCGTGATGAGGGTGGAGAACTGAAATCGCGTAAGGAGCGGGAGTGGAGGAGAGTTTTGGAATCGGCGGCGATGCGAGCAGAAGACATGACCTGCATACAAAGAAACGAAGAAAATATAAATCTATGGGCAATATTAGTGTGGCGACTACTAAAGGCGAGGGACTGTACGTACAAAATCACGGCTAGTGCTGCATGGAGTCACCAAGGTGTTAAGGCAGGAAGAAAGTCGACCGCGTAGCCAAAGTTACTCCAACAATTCAAAGTCAATGAATGCCATCCCGCTTGGCACCTTCTAACAACAGCTCAATTATATCGAGACCCCTCATATTATTCAGAGAGCATGATTAGGCTACCTGAACAAGTGGTATAACGATGAATCAAACAATTCTGATTATAACCTACGGCAAATCACGCGTCTTCAAGTCTCTCATCAATGATATCCATAATTCAGCAGTAATTCATGGATTGCTCAGTACATAGAAAAGAAATCACATGTGGATCAGTACGCCCTCTTACCCGCCGCGAGTTGGAGGTGAGCGCTGTGTTCATCGTAAGGGAACTTGGAAAGAGGAATTTCACGCCACAAATCAGGTGTGAGGAAGGCGTAGGTTTTGGTGATCTGCATATGGCAAGCATAAGTGGAATTCCGACGAGAAGTCAAAACACATACAGCAGCAAAGGTAGCCTTCAAGAAGTTACCCATGGTCGCCGTAGAACCCTTGGACTGTGTGTAGACATCCTCGACACCAGCAAGTTGTAGAAGGCGTTTTGAAGCGGGGGCGGCAACAATGCCAGTTCCACGGGGAGCGGGGATCAGGCGGCACATGACGGAACCAACTTTACCGCTGACTTTGGAAGGCACAGTATGGGGCTCTCCAAGGGCAGCACCCCAGTAACCTCTTCGAACAGGAATGACAGATAGCTTTGCGAGAATGATAGCGCCACGGATAGCGGTAGCAACTTCCTTGGCGCACTTGACACCAAGACCGACATGTCCTTCAGAGTCACCAATGGCAACGAAAGCCTTAAAACGTGTACGTTGACCAGCACGAGTCTGCTTCTGGACTGGCATAATCTTCATAACCTCGTCCTTGAGCTTAGGGAGGAAGAAGTCGATGATTTGGTATTCCTTGACAGGGAGCGAGAACAGATAGATCTCCTCGATAGACTTGATTTTTCCATCCTTCACGAGACGACCCAATTTTGTAACGGGGACCCTAAGAATCAAGATAGTACCAACGGACGCAACAGGCGACACTTATGGCAGCTTACCACTCTTTCTCCTCATCCTTGCGTCCTCCACGGCGAGGGCCTCTACGGCCACGTCCTCGCTCACCACGTCCACGTCCGAATCCACCACGTCCTCGGGGAGCAGCATCAGCCATCTTGTGTGTTTGGCGAAAGAGTACTGTGAATAAGATGTATGTGAGCAAAGGTCATCCAAACAGTCGATCGCCAATCCAGCGCGTCCTGGCGTGAATTTGGTCAAGAAAAGACCAGAATGAGTCGTACAGCATGCCAGCAAGGGGACAAAAGCGCGACTGGGGAAATCGATACTCACAGGTCTTGAGGTCGCTGTTCTTTAGCGCGGGGGTTCCCTGTCGACTCTCAAATTTGCCATGTCCAACCGCTGGCACGTGCGCAGCGGAGATTGCCGGAGTATGGTCTTGTTTGATGACCAAGGTGAAACCACTTTGCCTCATATTCTTACTCAGAAACTGCGGAGGTTGGTCCTTGTCGTCTGTGGTAGCTCAATCGCTCATATCCACCCATAGAATAATCTTTACATCTCGCTCAACCTCAAATCAATCAAGTTGGCAGCTCATGTCGTTGAATACAATGTCCAATATCCTAAAACAAAATTCTAGTCTTTGCCCCACGTTTGTCCTTTTATCCTGCATGCTTTACACCAACATTCAAATTTCTTTCACTTCTAGCAACGGTCGTCAAGCCGTTGGAGATGGGGCTTCTCTTCCATTCGACACCGAGGCCAGTGTGCTTGCCGTGTGCCATCTCCAGGGCACCGACGACATGTACTATTACTCCACTACCTTCTCTGGCGGACCCGGGGTAAGCTCATTTACGATCGCTCCAGCCTTTCATTTCCACTTAAAATCTTTTTTAGTGGCGTTTTTGACACCCCTAAGCCAAAATGCCCTCCAGACCGAGGGTCGTCGGACTGCGTGACAGGCAGTCCGGCGTCTGTCTATTCCAATTCCAACAATTACATTTCTTCCTCTTCTGAACTTCATCATGCATTGAATAAAGCAAATAAATCACCTTCTACGAACGCCAACACTCCACGCAATGATTTCCCTTATCCACGTCCAGTGGTTCTTCCTCGCGCAATTCCCATACGATCTACTTCTGAGCTTTCGACGCCCCCCTTGACCCCTGATGATGGAGATGAAAGCGACTTCGGCAGCCTTGGATCCAAGCCTTCACCTCCGGTCGTCAATAAGTCGCAGGAGAAGGACGCCCTTGACTTTCTAATGAATTTGTTCCCACATCAAGGTCTCCAGGCGCTCCCCTATGCCAAGAAAGTTTCCATCGCTGCTCCAAATCTGGGTGCGTCATTTGATGGGGTCGTCCTCGAGTTACCCGGAAAGCCCAAGACTCTCTACGTTGATAGCAAGAGCGCCGCATCTGTCAGCTTTCGAGAGGTGAATTTTCTTGTTTGATGATTCACGTGGAATTTAGCTAACGCTGTCATTAGCATCGTAGCTCTTTTGGACCTGGCCGATGAGAGACTGGGATGTTCTGCACTTGTTATTGTCTTGGAGCGTGTTTCGCCCAATTTGGGCACTCTGTTGCATTCGCTCATGTACGTCGGAGGAACTGTCGTTACCAAGCCTGTCTTCCAGGTCGATCCTGCCTATGTACTTGTCGGGCTCGAGATCTGAGGAGTCCCCATCCCCTTCTACAGTAAACGTCCCATTGCCACTTTTTTGTATCCCTAATACATATTGTTTCCCTGTTGAATACAAATACAAGTCTTCATTACTGAGCATCCCGCTGGGAGCCGAGATCAAAAAATACAGATTTCTCACGAGTGGATGCTCTTCCTCTCTTCTCCATATTCTCATACGGTAGATCCTTTACTATTCTGCCTCAGCAAGGTGATAAGGAGAGTGGTAGGCAGTGGCCTTTACAAGGGTGTGTATGTCGGACGGACCATCTAGTCCCGCTGCTTAGCTGTCAATCCTCAGATGTCCACGACTAGTATGAAGACATTCAACACCGTTGCGCAAGCATTTCTTGCGGCAGTCAGTCGTCTAGACAAGTCATTGTCTCCTTCTGTCACTATCAATCGGTTGCGCAAACATCAGTTTACCGCGGCCGATGGCATCCACATTGTCCACATTGCCAATGCCACCTTCTGGTTATTTCTTATGCGCGAGCCCGGCTTTCCTCTGAAGCTCGCCATTCCAGTGTTATGGTCACTGGCTCTCCTCGTCCCTCTCACCTCACAGTTTTTCATGCCTGCAACTCCTGTTTTTATGTGGCTTATCACGTATTACTCATCGCGATTCATCCCCACCTCCTGGAGACCGGATATTTCAGTGTCTCTGCTTCCAACTCTCGAGTCAGTTCTGTACGGAGCCAATATCTCTGACATCCTCACCCGCTTCACCCATCCCATCCTCGACATTCTCGCCTGGCTTCCGTACGGCGTCGGTCACTTCAGCATTCCCTTCTTCGTCGCTGCTTTCCTATGGCTCTTCCGCTCGAAAGAGTCTCTCCGCCTCTGGGCTCGTACATTTGGTTACCTCAATTTCACCGGCGTCGTCATCCAGATACTTTTTCCCTGTTCCGCACCATGGTATGAACTCATTCACGGTCTCACTCCGGCAAATTATGCGATGAAGGGCTCCCCGGGCGGCCTCGCCCGCATAGACGATCTTCTAGGGACAAGCGCGTACACAGTTGGATTTTCAAATGCTCCTGTCGTTTTCGGCGCTTTCCCATCCCTCCATGCGGCCTGTGCCACTATCGAGGCACTGTTCATGTCTCATTTCTTCCCTCAAACGACGCGCTACGTCTGGATATACACCGGCGTGCTTTACTGGGCCACAATGTACCTTACCCATCACTACCTTATTGACGTAGTATCTGGTGCCTGCCTTGCCATCGCGTTCTTTTATCTTTTCCTCCCCGATAGCCTGCGCGGCGACGCAGCTCTGGCGCCACCTGGTGGACTTGCGAATCAGAGGTCGAAATATGAGGTGTACGATCTAGACCCCGCAGATGCATCGGCTTTCGAACTCAGCGATGTTAGTTCCGACGAGGAGATGGATATTACCTACAGGTCTCCAAACCCAGGTCAAACATTGGCCGGACCTGCCGCCCCAGTATCAAAAAAGGGCCCGTCGGAGGCAGGGAGGAAAAGCCATCGACATACCGCGAGCATTGCTAGCTTGATTAGGGGTGAGGAGCGTAGTGCACATGATGGATGGAGCCCTGTGTCGGCGACTTTCGCCGTACCAACGGCACATGGGGAGAGGTGATCGAGTATGGCGCTTAGGACATCTAATAGAGTTAATATTAATAGATTGATACCCCAAGGTTATACGAGCCGACATCATAACTATATTATAAAAGATTTTCGGGAGTCTAAGCCAGTCTATGAGGAAGCAAGTAACCTTCCTTTTCTACCGCACAAGTCGGTCCTAATTATAAATCATTTCAACTGACGATACTAAAATCCCGATCTTCTGGGTTAATGAAACACAGATTATCAGTAGAGCGAATTTTTTTCATTATTGGAATCAAAAAAAAGTATACAACATCTGGGCTACACACATGATCACGCAGCCACTTGTGGCCTCTGGCCGGGCATTTGGTTTCCGAGACCTTGTGAGAATCGACCGCCGCGGCCACCCCGTGCACCTCCTGTTATGTCAAAGTTAGCCTAGCTGTACAAGACGGAAGAGGTATTGAATCTTACCTCGAGCACCTCTCGTTCTTTCACCACGACCTCTACGCTCTTGAGCCTGTTCCCCGCGTTTATCGCCCTTCGTGCCATCGGTCCTGTCGCCCCAGCCACCTGCACCGCCTATCTTGGCATCTAATGCTTTCTCGCTTTGATCGACCATCGCCGCAAGCTTCTCTGCCACAGTTTGCGCAAGCTGCTGGGTACGAGAAAGCTCAATGCGATGGAACACAACGACATCGCCGGATTGGTCAAGTGAAGCTGAGAGCTCCTCGTTCCAAATCATTTTCGAGACAATAGAAGTCACTGTGTTAACGGGGAGGGAGAAGGTACGGGAGAGGAGCGAGATAGAGAGAGTGGAGTAGTGAGGGGCATATGTGAAGAGGTAAGTGCGCAACCCTTGTTCCTGTATCCGTCTTGACAAGTGAAGGTCAAAGAGAGAAGGAGGGTCGGATTCGGAAAATCACTTACTTGGCCAACATCTCCTTGACGGCTGCAGCCTCCGGCATCAAACTCCAAATCTTGATGCTTTGAACGAGATCCCGGCATTGTTCCCAATCTCCATCCTGAAGGGCTTTGCTCGCCTGCATGATGTGGTCGCGAGTGCTCTCAGGAGGTCCAGTGAAAACTTGGCGATCAGCGAAGTCAAGAAGACGGCGGAAAGGTTTTGAAATGGCTTTGCGCTTCAACTCCTCGGATTCAATGCTGGCGAGGAGGGGTATTTCGACGAGCATGCTGGATACCAAAAAGGCAGCTTCGAGCAATTCAGTGTTGATGTGCATGTGGAAGGGCAGTTGACGTTGCTTCTCAGCCTTTTCTTGCTCTGGCGTCAGAACCTGGAAACGTTGTTGATGAACGCCTTGTGCGAGGAGTTCCTTGACACGTTGGGTAGTGAAAATCTCTTGAAGGGTAGCTTGAGCTTCCTTTATCAGGCCTGAGCGGAATGCACATAGACCAAGCTGAACGACGGTGCGATTGTAGAGAATTTGAGTGCCAACGTCTGCAGAATGGATTGATTCTTGCAAGTGGGACATGAGAAGCATGTCACGGGCGGTGTAGAATTCATTATGCAAGGCGTGATGATAGATGTGGCTGAGCATTGCACGGGTCCTCAGAAGAGAGTTGCCGGACCGATAGAGGTAGACACAGAGGGAGTGAATGAGCACCGTTGTCGTCCCTTGAATCGAGAGGACCATGCTAGATTTTATTTCAGATGCATCTGCCGCTGCCTCAAGCGCGGTAACGACAGCGTTAGGCTACCGGAATCATGAGGTCTTGGAAACTATCACTCGTAATGTGAAATCACTCACCTTTGAGTAAATATGCTCAAGGCGTCGCATAATTACGCGTCCTAGAGGTTCATCTTGTTTGGTTTTCTCGTAAAAAGCCTGTGCTCGACAAATGGTGCAATAGAGCCCCTTTTCATCTTTTAGGCGATCAACATATTCTGTGCCATGAGGGTCAATGTTTTGCAAACTCCTCGTGAACTCGTCGTCCAATCTATCGATGAAACTGATGATGCTACCCCGGATACGAACAATACCACCCTCTGTAGCAGGCGACCTTTCGACCAACTCGTCATAATCCTGAGTCACTTCTTGAATTGAATAATTTCCATCCGAGGCAACAATGGATACAAGCTGATCTACCTCCCTTTGCGCGTGGAGCCAGAGCTCAATAGGCATATGGGTGGATACCGACGAGTTGTAATCGAACCGAGACGAAATGAGTGCGAGGAGTACGCGGATTCGCTGGTACGAGGTCGCTGCGACCTCAAGAAGTTTCTCTAAAATACGTATTTGCTCAGCGCGGTCAGTGTTCTGAGTGATAATGAGGACCTTGAAGGAGGTATAGCTAGTTTGGACGAGCTGACCTTCTTCCCACGCGCCTCCTGAACGGCCTGCAGATTTTTGAAGATTCCTTCTGACGTGAATTGCATCACCTTGCCACCTTTTCCGACAGTGGTAAAATCATCGGTCACGTTGTCTTCGCCAACTTGTGCAACAACCCGTCGTCCAGATGTGGTTGGCTCAGGGGCAACAATGGCAGAATATTCACGTTCGAAAGCCTCAGGATCCTAACTAGAATTAAGGGAGGACACAGCACAAGCGAATCAGAGGGACAGACCTCCTGGAATTTTTTGACTTCAGTTTCATACTCCTTCAGCGCCTTTTTCACCTTTTGCTTAACAGCTGTGAGGGCCTTAGCATTAGTAGCATTCATCTTCTTTTTTGCCTCCTTCTCCTTCGCCACTGCGGTATTTAGGGATCCTTCAAGGCTGACCAAAGTCTGAATGTAAAAGGGAGGAATAGGTTCGGAGACATTGTGCTGCCTTTGGACCATGCGGGCAAGTTTGTCGAATTCTGCGAGGATGATTATTCAACAGACATCGCAGAACACGATCAAGTGCAATACCATTCGAGATGGCAACCCAATCGTTTATTTTGAGACCGTTTTCAATGACCTTTCCGGTTGCCTTCATCTCGTCCAAGCGCCTTTCTGAAGCACTCTTGATACGGACACCAGGAGCCTCGTCGTCGCTTTCCTCGTTATCGTCGTCAGAATCATCGACTGTCGGAAGACCTGTGCGACGAGGAGGAGGGGCATCGCTGTCGCTGTCGCTGTCCTCGTCGCTGTCAGAGTCACTGGAGTCGGAGCCGGCGGTCTTGAGGAACCTGGACATGGAGCCCGGGGCTTGCTTTGCTGGAGCAGGCGCACGCTGGGGAACGTCCTCTGCGCCAGAGGACATGGATTCATCGTCGGAGGATTCGGAATCCGAGTCTGAATCGCCTGCTTGTCTGAAGAATCGCGACATGGTGGTGGTCGACAAAATTTAGAGTTAGTTAATTATCGAATTACTAATAAAACAATAATAATAATACACAAATAATCCTTTATTTCGCAGCAACGTATCCCTCTACGCCCCACAAGGCCAACAGGCCAACGCTTACTGCGGACACAATCCGCCGGTCCCATCTTGGTCGGTCCCAATGCACATACGAAAAGTATCCGACCGCACCCAGAACTGCGGTGTTGACTGACGAGCCGCTCAGCATTTGCCCCACTTCCTCATCTTCTCCACTTACCTAGGCCAACAATGCCCCCAAGAATTCCAGGACGAAGTATATGTTCGCGAACATGTTTGTATATGAGCGTGCCCTCCTCCCTTGCTCGCCGCTCTTCTGCCTGGCCGCGCTGTGTCTTGCGATACTTCTCTGCTACATATCCTTCGATCGACAAAAACGCAAATGTTGCCGCTATAGTGGAAGAAATCACGGCCCTATCTTGGCGGAGATGTGGCTGTGTGTAGAAAGCACGTCCTGCGCCTACAAGAAGACCGAGATTGACTGGCACCGAGATGAGCTATGCTCCAAATGCGAACGAGAACATACCGAGACCAACAAGACCCCCAGCAACGCCTGGTTGAAAGAGGTGGTACTTGATGACTTCCCATAGATAGAGGCCCTCCGCTTCGACTTCTCTGAAGTGCCTGTTGCCTCTTTGCTTCTTTAAACGACGGCCATTGTCGTCGCTGTCGTCGTCATCATCATGATTATGAGTAACAAGGTTCACTTTATTGGCCGTGTCGTCAACTTGGTCGATACTGGGTGCAGTTGGTGGGGTGGTGTTTAAGAGAGCGGGGTCTGGCTGGGGCTGTAGGGGGTGAGAGCGACGGGCGATTAGAGTAAGAGAGACTTGCCTGGTCTTGTAGGGGCGGAGCATTAGCAGCAGCGACAGAGGCATAAGACATATTGGGAGAAAGCTGAAGTATAATCTTGTAGCAAGTGTCTTATATATAAGGATGTCGATATGGCGTGACGTCACCGGCGTCATGGGGTATACTAATAATTAAATTACTTATGTAGCTATCTCAAAAAACATCCAGAGAATGTGGACAGTCAGCAGCAGTGTGCCCACGACTCTCGCAGTCCTCGCAGAACAACTCAGAGTCCGCCTTCACTCCCGCCCCTTTGTTCAGCACATCACAGCCAAAGATGTCATGTCCCGGCCGTTCGCATATCTCACACACACCCTCTCCCTCCTTCCCCGCCTCCGCGCTCCCCTTAGACATTTTCTTATCCTGTCGTGTCAGCTGCTGCCGCAGTCGCTCCACTTCTTGCTCGAGTTCGTCCTCGCGGTATATCTGACCATTCAACACTATTGTTCCCGTTCAGCAACCTCAAGGAATAATATCATACCTTGGATTCAACCAATGCTTCGAGCTCACTTATTTCCTTGTTGAGCTGAGGGATGCAACAGGTCAGTGTGCAACTCAAGTACTTTCAAGAAATCCCATACATCATGAATAGTCCGTGTACTCTTCATCTCCACTTCAACCAGTCGCTTGCGCAAATGTTCTTGTTCCATCTACTCCTGTTAGCCCGTGCAAACATCTGCCAAAACCATGTAGTAGCCTACCTCCAGTCTACCCTTTTGCTCCTTGAGCTTCCGTGGCGAATCCTCTTTGACGCGTTCAACGGCTGCTTCCTCCTGTTCCAAACTCTTATCGAGGTTCTCTTCCAAGATCTGCACCTCCTGCTCACGAATGTCAGTAGGCTACAATCTTTATATCTTGCGCCGTTCAGCCTACCTGCCGCAGCTGATCGGCTTCAGAGGCTAACAGTTCATTCTCAGACTCCAGAATCTTGATCCGTTGCACGGAAGTCACGTTTTCTTTCTGCAACTCTTGTACGATGTGTCTTGAAAATCAACACTATGAGAGTTTTCAAGAACCAACTGCAAGCTTAAACTTACTTGAGGCCAATGATCTCTTCTCTAGTAGTTGTCACATCGTATTTCGAAGAGGGGGAAGGCAGTACAGACCGCAGTGTCTCCTGTAAACCGTTGTTAATCGTCACGTCCCTGTTCTGCTTCTTTCGAAGGGTTTCTAATTCCTTGGTCGTGTCATCCAACGATTGCAACAAAGCACTCATTTTGGTGTCTTGGTCATCAATCCTCTCGTGCAGCTGTCACATACATGAGAGATCCCTTTATAGTACAAGAGAGTGGCGCACGCACAGAGGTGTTTTCTCGTTTGAGATCCTCCATCTCACCGTCATCCTTGACAGCCGTTCTCTCACCAACTCGATATCTCTCAATAGTGTCTTGAAGTTCGGCAATTTCTTTTGTATACTGTGCCTTGTCGTTCGCTGCACGTTGAGCGACTTCGGCCACACGTGAGAACAAGTCACCACCAGAGTGATTCGCTACCAGACCGTCGAGATTCTGTCTTTGGATTGGCCGAGCGTTCACAACGAGTCGTTCTCAAAACGTACCGCCAGTTCCGACCGAAGGTTTTCCACTTCTGCTCGTGCATTCTCAAGAGCAACAGTACTCTCCCGAAGAGCTTCTTCGATTTCTTCGACACGGCTCTTGGCTTTAGCTTCCGATTGTAAAATTTGTTCCATCTCCTTCCGGCCATCACTGAGTTCCTTCCTCATTGTATCCTCCTTTTCCTTCAAACGCTTCACCCGCTCGCGCACAAGGGACTCTTCCCTCTCCGCGGCGGCCTGCGCATCCTCAAGGGCATCTTCCATAGTGGCAATCTTGCGTTGCAAGTGGACAATCTGTTCTCGAAGTGTCTCATTGTCGATTTCGGCTGCAGAAGCCCCAGTCAGTGAAGGAGGGGGCGGAGATGTTGCTTTCTGAGCGTTCTGAAGCCGTGCCTCTAAAGTTGAGATCCGCTGTTCCAAATCATAACGTTGACTATCCGCGGCACTAAGTCGTTCCTCATATAACGCAATCGTTTCCTACAAATGATAAGCACAAGGGGCAACTCATGAATGCAAAAGTTTACCTGACCGGCAGAACGAAGCTCGTCGATTTGGGCTCCAAGCTCAATCTTCTCGTCGTGTAACTCTGCCGTAACGGCTGCTATCCGAGACTCCAATGAAGAAATCATCTCGTCCTTAGCCTGAACAGCAATCTCCGTTTTCCGGGTAGTCGCCTCGTGTTCGCCAATTTTGGTTTGCAATTCTTTGGTGATCGCGAGTTTTGCATCTAATTGGCCTTGGAGGGCTGCAATATCATTCTCTTTGGCACGGTTCTGATCGTCCAGAGCTGCTTCGAGCCGATGTCTGATATCTTCCAACGTTTTGATGCGTGATTCGTGGTCTTCCTTTTCCGTCATTGACGCCGCTAGGGATGCCTCAAGACTAGAGATTTTTGAGCGCGCGTTACTCAACTCATATTGTACTTGTTGGTCGGTCTTAGTATCAAGAGATGACTGAACCGCGCGGAGACGCTCATTATCATATTCAAGGGCGTTGATCCGGGACTGGAGTTGATCTGTAAGAATATGGTCGTCAACAGCGGACGATCGAGCTGAGGCGGCAGAGTCAGGACGCGTAGATATCACACTGGCCGATTTGAGCTGATAGCTCCTATCCTGCGATACCTTCGAGAATGCGTCCGGATCTGGCGTGTCAATAGCGACTGTTGAACGACCATTCAAGGAAACGGAGCGGGAAGATATGGGGGATGCGGGAGGTGGCATCGCCATTGCACTGGGCATTCGAGCCCGAGGTGTACCTAGGGACCCAGAAGGCCGAATTTTACTGGGTGTCGATAAGTTAACACCGCCTGAACGGCCATTCAGGCCAGGTTTAGGCGTTGCGAATGGGGAACCAAAGGAAGGAGCACTCCGAAGATCATGAGAGGGTGAAGACAAGGATCGGGTAGGACTTTCCAGTTCTGACAAGCGGCGTGACGGGCTTCCAGCACTAGCATCGCGAGAGCTCAGCTGTTTGGCAGTAATGGACATGTACTTGGAGGCCCTAGATCCCGGAGTAAATTTTCCAACAGGAACAGGGACCTCTGGCTTAGTAGAAGTTGATTTGCTTAGAGGTCGACGAAGACGAGCAGCGGGCGTAGTCCCAGGTGTGATGCATTCCGAAGAAAGAGAAGGAGTTATTCGTCCAGGATTCGAGGGCGTCACGCGACCGTTAGATCTAGAAGATGACGATGATAAACGAGGTCCTGCTAATGACGAAGATGCTGAGGGAGTTATCCGTTCAGAAAGAGCTGGCGTGATAGATCCTCCACGAGAGGATGCGACAGAGGAAGGTCGTGAAACTGCACCAACGCCAACTGTAGGAGCAGAAAGTTTGACCACAGAGACAAAGACGCCGCAGCTGTCTGGACATGAAAAATATCGAACTCTGCGTATCAATACAAGTACAAAATCAAATCAACGATAGCGGTAAGATATCAGGTTCAACCTACCCATTGACAGTTCCATTATTCTTTCCCTTGCCTGCGAATCCTCCGCTCAGTTGCACGCCAGCCCAAGTACCTTGCTTTCCCCCGATCGGCCCGACATACCTCAAGGCTCCTTCAAACCCCAATGATTCAATCCGCACATTATCGCCGACTTCAAATGCTCTGGATGCGACTTTGGGAACGTCGGATATCCTACTGGAAGGTCGACTATGTGATTGGACTGGTGTCTTCGCTCTGACCGTGTTCGAAGACGTAGATGCAACAGAAGAGGGACGGCCAGCAACCGAACGACGGCCAGAATGAGAGAAGGAAGAAGATTTTGGCGAGAAAGACGCGGTGGTGGTCAAGCTTGGACGATGATGGGCTGGATCATTGGCCTTGATGGCGTCCGCAAAGGCACGAGACATATACTCGACATCGGCAGGGTTGGGATTGGGATGGAGGACGGTGGACGACGCGCGTGAGCGGCCTGGGGTTGGAATGGCGCTTGTTCTGGTAGGACCAGGTATTCCAGACTGTCGAAGTTTGCCAGGAGTTGCAGACATGGCGAATCGAACCCAACTTTCTGATTGCTATATACGCTACCACGTGACTTGGACGTAAATTACCGTGACCCTGCTTTTACGCGTCGCTTTCCTCTCCGTCGCTCGTCTCGTCCCCGTCGTCTCCAACCGCTGCTGTCCAATCAGAGACATCCAGCTTTTCGCCCTTGAAATTCTCCCCGGCCTCGACTTCATAGCCAGCCTGGGTAACGCAGCGCGACAACTCAACTTTGAACCCGATCTTCGTATTCTTCCCGAGGATACACCCTTCAAGCTTCGCCCTAACATGTTCTTTGTCAGAAAGAGCCAGATTGTGCGGTTAATAAAGCGTACCCGTCCTCGACCACACAATGATCTAATAGAACGCATCCAACTATCTTTGCCATCTTTCCGATTACGCAGTGGCGTCCAATAACAGACTTCTTTATTGTCGTACGTTCAGACACCTGTGTTGACTCCCCTATTACTGTATCGCTGGATATTTGTGCCTTTTGATCGATCAATGACCTATCTTTGGGCTCTATGGGCAAAGTATAGGTAACTTGGGAGAGGAACTACAGAAAGGTTGAGCAGAACCCAGGCAATACAACGCGAATCGAAACACACTCGTCTGTTGATCTCAAGGAATTTGGGTATAGTGTTCACTCGGATCGCAAAACCCGCTTCTGCACGATGGACGATAATTCCTACTCTCAAGCTAATAGAAGCACCGAAATCATCATCCCCTTCTATTGGAGAGGGTGGAGCAGATACAGATAGATCTCTTGACAAAAGACTCCTGTCGAACGAGTCGTGGAAGATACTTGCATCCTTTGACGTGGTCGAATGCTGGAGGGCTAAGGCTTGCGAGGTGGAATTTGTAATAGGACTGAGGTCTAGCACAAGATGAGCGGATTAGGGATAAAAAGGTCGGGCCACAGACATCGAGCGTATTTTCTTCTACGAGTGCGTTGGTATTGTACCTTTAACAACCAAGGAAGGAAATCTTCTCGAAACGAATCAAGATGGCGTTTGTCGTGGAGTACATCCAAGACGGATCGTCGACAGACGTACACGTGAGAGTCTTGCAAATTCGATGAAAGCTTCGTACGTGGATACCTGGAATCAGATGAGACCTTGTTGGGACTAATGCCAAGTGAGAAAGTTGTGGCTCTACGGACCGCGACAATAAAGCCATGCGCAGTTCTATCTCTTCACCATTCCGATCATGGTCATCGGGTGTATCAATATGAAGAAGTGTTCCGGTGACTTCGTCCCAGACGATTGGGAAGGGTTGAGGATGCGGACCCCACTCATCTGGGAAAGCACCTTTTTCAGGCTTGTAATCTGCAAACCAACAAGTAGTTGCGATAGAACCATCAGATATTGCGTCCGTGCGGAACTTGTTCAGAAGAGCACTCAAAGGCAAAGAGGGTGGAGGAATAAAGTCACAAGGGACGAGAACAAAGTCCTCAGTTATTCGATTTGAAAAATGACGAAGAATGGCGCAAGTTCCAACACTAGTATCCTGAGATTCGTCGTATGTTTGTAGGTCTATCCGTAGAGTCGATGAGGAAACAGCTGTTTCAGAGTGTATGTGATGATACAATGTTGGTCGGTGAATCGAAGGGCAGATCAAAAGTACATCTTAGCGCCAAATTGTGTCAGTTTTTAAGACATAAAGAAAGGGACTTTGATACCATGGATGCCTGATTGCTCTATCCAAGACAAAGTATAGTCAATCATCGGTTTATTGGCGACAGGAAGCAAGGCCTTTGGACATGGCTCATCGCCATAATTACTGGTCAGAGGAAGGAGCCTGGGAGGAATGAGATAACAAAATAAGATAGCAAAAGATAATTTACTCATTTCCAAAACCGGCCAACAGAACCGCAAGGAACTCCCTTTTGACGAGATCGACAGACTCGCGTTCAATGTCCATGGTAGAAGTGGAAGATACAATATTTCCTTGTAACTTTCTCCAGTCAGGTGATCACGTGGACATGTAGTATGGCAACCTCATCCTCGTCCGTCCACCAGCTATACAGGAGACTCGAAACTATCGGCAAGGGCGCCTATGGCTCGGTACACAAGGGAGAGCATATTCCAACCGGCAATATAGTGGCCCTAAAGATCATCAATCTTGACGATAAATCTGGCTCGGACGACGTTGGCGACATCCAGCGAGAGGTAGCGCTGCTCTCTCAGCTTCGCGACGCCCCAAACATTACCAAGTACTACGGATGCTACATGGATGGTCCCCGTGTTTGGATTGTAATGGAGTTTGCTCAAGGAGGAAGTGTGTTGTCGCTCATGAAGGCGTCAAGGAATGGGTGCCTTGAGGAGAAATACGTCGCTATCATAGTCAGGGAAGTTCTTGTTGGACTCAGTTATCTTCACAAGGTTCCGGTGATACATAGAGACCTCAAAGCTGCCAACATACTCGTCACTGCCACTGGGAAGGTAGTTATCTGTGACTTTGGCGTCGCTGCACTTCTTGCTACCTCATCTAGCAAGCGAAATACTTTGACTGGAACCCCTCATTGGATGGCGCCCGAGCTCCTTCAAACCCTTCCAGTCTATGACACAAAGGCTGATATTTGGAGTCTGGGTATCGCAGTATATGAGATGATAAAAGGCAGTCCACCGCATCACAGTCTTGAACATATCAAAGTCATGGATCTAATTCCTAAGGCGAAGCCACCGCGCCTCGGCGAGAACGAGGCGGGAAAGGACTTACGGGACTTCATGGCGATGTGCTTGAAAGAATCTCCAGCCGAAGTATGCTGCTCCAGTATCACAGTCACAACCTCTGACTAGGCTTTGGCAGCGCTTACCAGCCGATGAACTTAGCAAATCGAAATGGGTCAAATCGATTGCTAAGGTCAGCATATCTGTCCTCAAAGACCTCGTTCTTCGCTTCGAACAGGCTGCCAAGAGAGCCAGCCTTGCAGAACCATTAGACTGGGAAGAAGAGGAAGAACGAGAGTACGCAATCCTACAGTATCGAGAATTGATCCTCATACCTTTGTCAATTGCAGTCTCTTGGGATTAGACGTTGGAGAGGACGAAAGTGTGTGGGAATTTGAAACAGTTCGCGGCCGCTCATTTCAGCCTGATTCGTACAGTGGAACTGAAGCAGAGCATGACTCAGTGCAAGCAACTGTTCGCTCTCCACAATCGTCGAATCTACCATCCTCACTTCGTGCGCTTTTTGAGGATGATTCTCTTCCACAACAACAAATTCTGCGACCCCCCACCTTTCAAGTCCCTTCTCACCCTGGTACACCAAGTCCCCCGAGTTCTATCTCTCCGTCAACGCCATCCTCTCCAGGGAAAGAACGAATACCAGTGAAACGACCACAGATACAGGATTCCTTGGGAGACGACGCGACAGTCAAACAGAGAACTTTCGTTTATCCCCCCCGCGCAATGGCACGCTCACGTTCGAAATTATCTTCAAGCGTATCTAGTTCCGATGATGAAGCTGCCTTATTTGCAGCTACTCAATCCGAATCTGCTCGTTCGCCAGGCGTTCCCAGTCCATCACCAGATAATCTTGGTCTAGCGAACATCCGTGACCCTCGCTTCCTTCGATCGAATAAGCCTTATGAAATTGACACGACATCACTCTCTCATGAGGATGGAATTGTCGACGAGGCGAGTCCATCTACGACCATAACCCCGGGTCTTCTTTCTTCCAGTTTAGAAAATCCTTTTTTGAGTCGACCTTTCATGGGCAGAAGAAGATCTAGGAGTACTGGAGAGGCGCTTGGCCCTCGACGCAATGGCAGATCAGACCTTGACTTGGCGTCTCCTTCTGCCTTCCATTTCCCACATCCCCCACCTCTATCTGCTCAAACGTCCTCGACCTCACACAATCGTTCATCACCTACCCATTTCAGCTCCCTGACGCCTGGAGGCTCGCATAGTACACATCAAACAACCTATTCGCTGGATACGTCTGCTTCAGCACTACATAAAGCTTTACCCAGCCCGGTAACTCCCTCTGTCGCTCGTACCAGATCGGCAACGGCACTTCCTGAGGCAGAAAGTCAATCTATTCGCAAAGGTCAGGACAACGAGGCGCCCTTGTTGCCGCCTTTGAAGCCATTTGCGTTGTTGGACAGGACTACGAAAATTGGCAACGACAATGGTACGAGTATGAATCCCTCCGCACCTGGACTCAAAGATGTTTTGAAGGCAAATCTTCTCCTTGGTTTGAGTCGAGCACTGAAACTGATTTGTTTGTGCAGATCCCTTCTTTGACATCTGAACATCATCTGGGAATGTCCGACCTTCTGCCGCCCTCGCCGTCTGCCTCAGCATACAATGCTCGCAATTTTCTCACATCTTCGAGTTCTCTCAGCTCCGTGACGGATACCTTTGAATATAAACGACAACAATCGCCATTTGGCGAAGCTGCTGCATCTTCCATGTCCTTGGGTCAATCGCGGTCGAATACACCGCCATCACTCCGACGGACTGTGACAGAACCTACTTCTATACCGCTGTATGAGAGAGGGGTTTTCCACTCGCGAAATACATCACTCGGAAATGGAACAACGGTTCCGTCACCTCGCGGTCCATTCATCCGACCCCTGGATTACAACAAACTATTTACGGCTGATAGCGCGTCTTCAGAACTCACACGAACCATTGATGATCTAACGCAGTGGTTGGCAGTCGTGGAGGCGGGACTGAGCGGATTACTGGATAAAATTCCTGCTGATACCATTGAGGAGGAGCAGGAAGTAGGCAGCGATGTTGATGAGGAACAAGTTACACCTAGTTCTTCGGGACATCCACGTAAGAAAACAATACGTGGCGATCCTTGACCTCCGTGGCCCGTTGATTTAATGACCGGATGTAAGAGTAGACATGATGTACAGTTAATCTAGATCATATACTGATTGTGAAGGATTGCGAAGAAGCCCGGGATTTAATCGTTTATGATATATAGTTATTGGCCAAAAGATATTCCGTGATGATACGGACACTTCCAGCTACGTCCGTTTCATCAGTCTTGATGTGTATCTCAGGGGTTTCTGGCGCCTCGTAAGGAGCCGATACGCCGGTGAAATCTGGGTAATGAATTGTGAAGAGGTCTCTTCTATTTCTATACAAGGACATACCTTTAATCTCGCCAGCTCGTGCTTTTTTGTAAAGACCTTTTGGATCTCTTGCTTCCACGACATGAAGAGGGGCATCGACGAAGACTTCAATAAAAGGAATACCCGCCTTTACATGGAGGTCACGGGCCAAGGCTCGATCAACGAGATAAGGGGATATAAAGGCCGTGACAACAATGCATGCGGAATCCGCGAAAAGTTTTGATACCTACCAGTAGGTTCTATGACATTGTAGGGATTGCTCCTTTCAGAACACATACCTCGCCGATCCTGCGAATATTTTCGTTTCTTGATTTTTCATCGAAGCCCAGATCTTTATTCAAGCCAAATCTAATGTTATCGCCGTCGAGGCGATAAACATATTTATGCAAATGTAAAAGATGTTGTTCTAGGGCACACGCAATAGTGGACTGTGATGGATTGGTTGATTGTTACGAGTTTCAAAGAGCTTTGTCAGACCTTGCCACTGGCGCTGAGGCCGGTCAGCCAAATCGTGACACCCTTCTGTTGTAGGAGCTGGGATCGTTCAGCGGCAGTTACTGAACCTGATGATTTATCAGCCAATCATTTCTCTGCTAGGTCAAATACTACAACCTGGGTGAAAAGTGATGTTAGTCGCCATCGCATGTAACAGTGGAAAAGAGACTAGTTTTCGAAAACTGCCATGAGCAAGAGTCACGCGATCTGATCAGATGACCTTTAGATGCGATCACCTGACAACGCGTTCTTGTGATGAGTTTTTATTTTTATGTATTCTATATCCGTACATGGCCAGGGATATCGACTATCGGTAACGCTGACATTTCGTATTGTGAACTTGACATATCCTTCTCATTTTCCCTCCAAGCTGTCAGCATTTGCATTTTCTTCGTCCTGCATCTGCATTTCCCTGCAGACCCAGACAATAATTTGTTGAATAGCGTCCGTAACTTCCTTCGTGCTCAACGGTTGATTGACGGGCGGGCAATGCAAGAGCAAGACTTGGCTGTTCCTGCGCCTCTCGTAGGGATTTGCAGTCCGCTTGGCCTCTGCGAGAGAGCAAAAGTAGATAAAGTCGCAGAGATAGTGACCAGCGTCCATGGAGGTATAGATTTGCTGTGTGCGATGAGCAGCGGAAAAAATAAACATAATAGTAATCAACCGACCTCAATCCCGGATTGCTTCAGATCTTGAACCAGTCTAGTCACATCAATCTCGGTCGGAAGCTCGTCAGGAAAGTTGAACACCGAAACCGCGCGTTGGCCTAGCAGATGTGTCCGATCCGATGTGCTCGACCATTTCTAAGCCCAAACGTTCTCTTTCCAGATTCTCAGCCAGATGATCGTCAGGTCTACGACTGAAATCCTTAGGCGTGGAACGAGCTAGAGGCGCAAGTTTTCCGTCGACATCTTTCATATGATAACCCAGTTTGTGGCCCTGCCTTTCCATCCTGAGGGAGCCGCGGCCAGCTACGCCGATGTGGAAGATGAAATCATAGCCCGAAGGTGGAGGGGGTGGGAAGTTGTCTTTGACCGTTTGGGGCAATATCGGGGGACGTGCATGGAGGCCAGGGACATCTGCGAGGATGGCCTCATAAGAGACTGGGATCTCGAGGGCAGAGATGTGGATTGGACGAGGATGGCCTTGTGTGCTAGCTGGAGCGGGGTCGGGGGAGAGAGTGATGTCGTGCAGAGGCTTGACAGCCAACCACGATGGATTCACCTCGTAGTGATGAATTGGCTTGTAAGCTTCCTCAGATATTTTCCAGCAAACTGCCAGGCTCAGCTACACTCACACCAAAGCCAGTAACGAGCACACGGAACGTCGCATCCTCAGACGACTCTTTGGGAATCGTGGGCATGGGTATCGTAGCTAGAGTTTGCCTACACCTCACCCGAACCTATCTCTCCCTGTAGAACCAACCATCCTGATCTCACACGCACGGGCCAGACACGGCCGGCCGGCTTTCCCACTCATTGTCCCCATTAGCCTCATGCTCCCACACACGTAGCGCGGCCTCATCCCATATCTTGTCCCTCGTATCGCCTTCTCGTCTCAAGAAAACCTCACCTTCGAATTGTATCGGAAGGTAAGTATTATGTACTGGGTGCCTGGCCATCCATCGACAGATTGAGCTACTTCTGCGTCTGCAGTAGTTGGACAACTTACGCGTAGCTCGGGTTGTACATGTAAGTTTTTCCATAACCCAGGTCTTTCATTAATTCGGTGGGTGCATTTCGCATGGACAAAGGCACCGGGATTGTCAAGTCTAGTTTGGCAGCCGCCTCTGCACGATTATATCCCTCGTAGGCCCGAGTGGACTTTGGTGCCTCTGCAAGATATGCAACGAGATGAGCCAGATTGATACGGCATTCTGGCATGCCTATTGTCTGACAGGCTTCAAGTGTGGCCATGGCCTACTCATTTCAGTCATAGATTCCAATCGTCGAGTCACGCAAGAGCATCTCACCAATGGAAGGGCATGGTTATCTCCAAGGCCAATATCCTCGCTAGCACAAACAACCATACGACGTGCGATGTACAAAGGATCTTCTCCGGCAGTAAGCATTCTTGCGAGCCAATACAATGCCGCACTTCCTTGACTCCCCCTAACGCTCTTGTGCAGCGCAGATATCATGTCGTAATGGCTCTCGCCAGTGCGATCATAGGAGGCTGATATCGAACGCTTCAAAGCCGCCAGAAGGGATTCTTCCTTGATATCTTTGGGCGATTGGATAACAAGCTCGAGAAGGGAAATTGCAGCCCGAGCATCTCCCGCTGCTAGCGATGTGATGCTGGACATTATCTTCGAGGTTATCTGGGGGAAAGAAGCACGAGTATATACAATGACATCAGAAGGTGAGGGTGAAGGTAGGGGCGGTTCCGAAGGCGGCGGCCCTGATCCTGTCAAACATGAATTTACAGAGATGGACATGATGCGCTTCAGGGCATTAGTGAGAATTGTCATTATCTCGGCGTCAGTAAGCCGTTCAAGCACAAACACTCTGTCTGCATGTCAGCGAAACGCACGGAATGGACATTGCGGACAGCTTGCCGGCAGCGGCTGAGCAAGGCGCCCGTGAGTTTAAAGGAAGGGTTTTCCGTCGTGGCACCCACAAGCTAAGAAACTGATCAGCACATCAGAAAATACATTATTTGTGACTTGATACCTGAATATGGCCTTGCTCAACATATGGGAGGAAAATGTCCTTTCAATGACTGACTTCATTCTATGTCCTGGCTGGAGGGTGATCAGCATACCTGTTGCGATTTATTAAAACGGTGAACTTCATCCAGAAACAGTATAGTTTTCCTTCAGCAATCATGAGGCAAAAAGACAGCTCTGACTTATAAATTTATTGACTGACTTTCCAGTTAAGGCGAGCGTGTTCTTTGCCTCCTCAAGGGTCGCCCGCACGTCAGTAATGCCAACGTTAGTTGCACTAAGCTCCTTGAAAATGCAATCAGCTTGCCTCGCGATCAACCGTGCCAAAGTGGTTTTTCCACATCTATGAATGACAAGCGATTAGCATGAATCCTCGGCATAATGAAAGATATCTTGCCCCGGTGGCCCCCAAAATATAATTGATCCAGCGGAATCACCGCCAAGCACCTTCAAAAGCAAAGAATCTGGACTGGTTAGATGAGGCTGTCCAATAAAGTCATGTAGCGCATTAGGACGAAGTTTTTCCGCAAGAGGTGCGGCCGCTTCAAGGTGGGCGAGTTTGTTCCGCTTGAAGCGTGGTTGAATTGCGGTCTCTTCAACGACCGCACGTTTGTTCGTGTGCGTATTCGTAAAAGAAGGACTGCTGGATTCAAAATTCTTTTTGTGACTTTGAGTGAAAATTGGAGCCATTGGACTGGAGGATGGACCGTTCGATTTCCTGTGACTAGCCTTTGGTGCCGCTCGAAGTGGCATAGATGAGGTACTCGAGGCTTGAGAGGACGATGGGTCAAGATGATCCTCGCAACCACTGTCAATGTGTTCGTTAATGACCTGGTCAGACACATCCCGTGAACATATTGGGCTTGGCGATTATTGCGTAAGTTTTTGCGGCGCAACAGAGGCAGGCAGACGAAAAAGTCGCACCATGTAACTAGGAGTATAATTAGAAGATGAGCCTGCGGTCATAAGTGACGTTAGAACCTGTCTTAAAGAGCATCGAATATGTGCGTGGACTTCGAAAAAGATTGTGAAAATTCAAAAGCTATGTGGTAAAGGATATGTACTTATTACGTCATCAGTACTGCATCAGTACAAGCCTGGAATAAGCCTATGTGGTACCCTTTCAACCCAATCCGCCCATTCTTTGCCAAAAGCCTCCGACAGTGCCCTGTCCTCCTTGTACATCCGTAACAAAAGTCCAAACGTGATTGCCGTCACTAAGGTCAGGTAAATTGTCGCAAGCCCCTGCCCCAGTGTCGTTTTAAGCGGTCCACATTCTCGCGCCCACGACCCCTAGCCATACTTAGTTCATGACTGGTCACACCGTGGCAGATGAATAACATACCGAGCCAGCATGCCAGATTATGATGCCAGAAACGCAGAGGACAACTCCCAAATATCCGGGATGACGGACAATGGCGTAGGGGCCAGTGGTTACGAGTTTGTGATTAGCTCTAAGGCTCATCTCGAACGTGAACAGTTGACCCAGTTCACGATAACACCGATATCGAATGAATCCTCCCAAAGCCGTCAGAAAGGTGCCCAGAACGAACAATGGAGAAACCTTTATATTTTCCTCTGTACCGTCAAAGGCTAACACTGACAAAATGTTCTGAGATAATTTCACTGTTGGTGAATTACTGGCCAGAATAACTAGAGCTTCTCCAGTAGCTGCCGTCCAGCAAATCAACTAAATAAATGAGTTAGCATTCACGAAGATTCATCATGAGAACATCTACCTGAACGATGATGGGACCAGACCGCTGTTTTACCAATTTCTCCATCTTTGAAGTGGACAGCATCTCTTCTGGCGGAGCAGGGGGATGCGGGGCAGTGGTGGTAACCTGTAGGCCAATCATAGCGAATAAGATGCAGGGTATCTTGAGTAACGACATGTCTTAGGTCCGTTTGGGGACTGAGTTAGACCAGGTAGAGGAGCGTTCAACTAAGCCTTCATGTGTTAGGATTATTAAAGAAGCATAAACCAAGAGTGCGTCAAGAGTATAGGTCTGGCGCACCGGAGGCTTCGGACGATGGAAGCATGAGGTACACCGCGGCCATTCACTATTATTAATTCACCTGTTGTGCGGACTGACCTGAATGTAGAAAAAAAAAATAGGAGTGCAGAGCTTCACTACCATCCGCCCGAACTCTCCATTGCTGGCATGAACTCCGAGTAATCCGGGATGCAAGGTTGACATAGGCACCACTATATCGATCTGAGGGAGTAGAATAGAGTTGCGATACTTTCGGGATCGATATCACTGATATCTTGGCACGGCACTTGCAAACTGGCCTACGCATTTTACTTAGAATTGGGACATAGTCATTCAAAGTCGCATGTTTCTCCGAAGGCGTAAATATTGCTTGCTTGGCCTGTGGCGTCAGCTGGGCTCTACCCTACTACGACTGCTCACAAGTTGAAGTTTTATAGTTCGCGGAATGATCTAAAAGATATCTAGAGCATCGCATGAAGGTCTCCACCTCGCAACGACATCATATCCAAAACTTAAACGGATTCTGACGCACATCTTAGCACAGTCATGTTTTTCCATAGACGAAAGAACATACGTTGTAGAGCATTGTTGAGTTTTGTGACACGAGACTGTACACTCAGGTCGATAGTCTTGTCACCGAAATCGACGATAATTCCACCCAACACTGAAGGATTAACCTAAATCGAGTCGAAGTCAGAAGGCACAGACAAATAATCTAATAACAGCATGCCTTGTTAGTAACCTTCAAGGTCTTTGCTTTCTGACCAGCCTGCGACGCTTTGAGGGTAGTCTCCAGACGTGATAGGACATCCTTGGCTAGAGGAGTTGCAGACGTGACAATAACATCGAGTTCGCCCCTGTAATGCGCGACGAGGTCATTAAAGCCTTCAATAACGCCCTGAGTCTCTCCAAGCCTGCCATTCTCAGAAAGAACAGACAAGAGATTTTTGGTGGTGTCGGAGATGGGGTCCTTTTTGGGAGCCGCACTATCAAGCTTGGCGAAGAACTTGGTGAGGGCAGATGTACGCTCTGAGGCAGAAAGAGTGGGGTTGTTTAGGAACGCGCTAACTTCGGGCTGAGTAACAATGGCGTTGGCGACAAGAGCGAGGTCGGCGTGGACCTTGTTGAGTGCCTGAGGCGACTGCTTGATGGCGGCACCATAGACTGCGTTGGAGTACTTAAGTGCGATTGCAGAGGCAGAACGACGACCCAGACCAGGAACGACAGCGGCTGAGCGGGCGGCAGTGGAGAGCAACATGATGATCGAGGAGGAACGACGACGAAAGACTCGACATTGAAAACACAATTCGGACTGCGCCGGGTCGGTCACGTGCACACCATCACTTTGCGCGGCGCGTTCGCTTACCATGCACATGCATAGCCTCTGAGCCTTGCTCCGAGCTATTCCTCGAGTCACTCTGACTGAAAGCAGTGAGCCAAGACGATTCCTTCATTGTAACCGTGACTTTATTACCTTTCTGACGGCGAGCACGTAACGCAGCCACTTCGTCGTACTCCTTGTTCATACCAAGAACAAGAACAATAGCCTTTGGTAAATCCGGACAATGACACCTCGTGTCCATTCGCTGATTATGATCCTTATAAGCATTTCCGCAGGCCATTCATTGCATGTTTACCACTCTTCATGTTCTTCTCTCTCGCCAGGTTGCGTGCTGTATCTCTTTCCCTTCTTCTTTCCTTCTCTTATGCCAAAGAAGCATCACTATGTGGGTTACGAGCCTATCCATCCAGTATCGTATCTGATCTCTTCGGACAGTCACCTCCTCTGTCACCTATTGTGAACCCCCAGAATCTCTTCTCATAGAACAGTTTGACATTGCCTATTTTGCCAAGAATGAATCTGTTTCCTTCAATATTTCTGCTGCCAGTGTCGTCCGTTGCTTTCCAGCCCCACATCATTGTGTTTTTAACGCGTCTTTTTCCTCCAGCAAGCCAATATCAATGTCACGGCCAATCTTCTCCTTAACGTATATGGCATCCACGCCGTCAACGTCACTTTGGACCTCTGTGATATCTTCAGTGGTGCCCTATGCCCCCTACCCATGTATAATTTCACTGGGTCCGATTCAATATCCTTACCAAAATTCCTCGGCATCCGAGATAAGATACCAAGCATTGCCTTCTCGATCCCTGATCTCGAAGGCGTTGCCCAACTTGTCTTGACCGAAGTTGGCACTGGGAAGGTTAAGGCTTGTGTACAAGCAACCTTGTCAAATGGGTGGTCAACCCATCAAACACCTGTTGAATGGGTGACAGGTAGTATTGCTCTCGCTTTTCTTCTAGTGTCCATTTGGCAGTCACTTTCTCCAGAGGTTATCCTGCCTTTCAGGTTCATCGATCTCCTCTTCCTCTATCAAACTATCGCATCTACTTCACTTCTCAGCCTCAATTATCCTTCAACATATCGTGCATTTACCCTCAATACTGCGTGGGCACTTGGTCTGTTCTCAACGTCACCAATGTCATCCCTTCAGCCATCCATCGACCGGATGCGTCATCTGACCGGCGGCAATCTTGCAAATGCTACTTCTGCATCTGCTGTAGGACTTGTCAACAGGAAGCTTAGTCCCTACAATTTGATCAGTTCCAACCAGTTTTCTTCGCCTTTCAGCCGGAGGACAGCTTCTTTCTCAGAGACATGGACTAAGATCATGCTTTCCAAGTTTCCTACATCCCACCGCACGACTCTAGCCTTTGTGACACAAGGAACAGATGTTCAGACTGTCACAACGTCTTCATCAAACGTTCTCCAGGCTGGCATTCCAATCTACGTCAATACTCTCCACATCGCAACAGCCAACGCATTTATGACTGTTTTCTTGTGTTCCCTTATCCTCCTAGCTTGTGCATTGACAATATTCGTACTGGCACTCATAACCATTCTCGTCATAGAACGCATTAAACACAAAACAGGGCTCAAAGGTGTATATTTGTCATTTGCACAAGCATGGGGAGTACGCTTGGTGAGCAAACTCATCCTACGTGTGGGAAGCATTCTAATTTATGCGTAATCTACGTAGGCCTTGATTCTATTGTTACCTGTCACTGTGTTTTCATTCTACCAGTGGACTCTTAAGGACTCGTGGCTCTCAACTCTGCTCTCCGTTATTGCACTCCTGGCCATTCTCATCGCCGTGATATATCCCGCCTTAGTCGTCTTGCGTTTCGCGCGTCATCAAGGTGCAGACGCTCTGTTTAAGGACAGAAAACAACTTGTATCCAAAGGACCACTCTATTCTCAATATCGGGTCCCTCGCTTTTACTTTTTTTTGCCTCTATTGGTTGCCACACTCCTGAAAGCAATATTTATTGCATTTGTCAAAGGCAGCGGCGAAATTCAGATTATACTAATGGTAATTTTGGAAGGGTTCACACTCATGTTCTACTTGATCTTACGACCTTGCGGCACGCGAGGCGGGGACATATTTTCAGCTTTCCTTACCACCGTACGCCTTGTATCCAATGGCTTGATGATTGCATTTGTAGAGCAACTCAACGTTGCACCGATTCCTCGGACGGTCATCGGCTTGGTACTCGTCGCCATCTTCTCTTTGACGATTCTCGTAACATACGTGAATCTGATCATCAACTCTGGCATTGGTCGGCTTTGGAAGCGGCACCATTTAGGTGCTTCCGCGCAATCATCTGCCGATGTGTCTATCATAGAAAAGGGTGTCATGGAGAAGAGTGATAGCACCCTCGGCCACGCAAGTTCCTCAGAACATATGATGAGACCAGCCAATTCGACCCCCGATAGTAATGAACACATCGCTCACCTCCAGCCCTTTCCAGTATCTCCCACAGAGACAGAAATGACCGTTAGTGGTCACACGAGCAATAGAACATCAGGGACCATGACTGTGGGATCCCTTCTACCGCGTAGATAGTCCTTTTCGCCTTTGCACTCCCCAACCGACTCTTCCCAGATACATGCATGAACTATCACCAGCCACTTTGCACAACGACTCACATATCTAGCTACTTTGACACCTTTCCATTGTAGAATGGAGATAAACATATGTAACATACTAGACTACCGCCTGTCATTTATATTCAGTTATTATTTTACTTGTTATTCATCAAATGACTCAAACTGACTTTACTTGATATGACGTGGTCTGATGCTAATACATAGGACATTAAGGTGTAATGGGCTGAGACAAACAAAATACATGTTGTCTCGTTCTGTCTGCTGGACATCTCGCTTCCAATATTTCAGGTACTTTTCACAACAGCGGGGTGTTCGATCCACCGCTAGCTCATCCAATCCATATCCATTTCCTCCTGGCCTCAATCCCAGTCCGCATCAAATATTTCATCTCCCTAAAAATGCTTCAGAAGGCGATGTAAAAGCTCGATGTATATTTTCAGTGAACACCTCATTGCAACGCACTAATTGAATTTTCCAAGACTACGAGCTTGTCCGAATCTATCATCCAGACAAAGGAGACCCATCCATATCTCCTGAGGCTGCTCATGCCAGGTTTCAGTCCATCACGGCTGCATATGACGTCCTCCGAGGGAAAATACCACCCAAAGACTCTCCCTTCCCATCTACATCATCGCCTTTTGGCGACGGTAGACATCCTACTACTGCAGCGTGGAGAGCGCGCTCAAGGCGAAACGAGCTCTATACTGGGAAGGACGAACGATGGAAGGATCGTGTCATTCTTTTCGGTCTCGTAGCTGTGAGTTCTATCTCTTTCCCTGCTGTGTTGTTCCTTGTGCCAACTGTGCTCTTAGACTATTGCAGTCCTTGTGACACAGGTCTTTGTTACTCGACATCAAGCTCTTTCTGAAGCCATGGCACGCACCCGACAGTCAAGTTCGCCTCAAAGACAGCGAGCGCCCATCAATGTAACCACATTAGACTCTGACAACCCAGATCGACGTCTGGGAGAATGATAGAGTACTTTATTAGTGAGTGGATAGTATTTTGTCGACTTGTATGATAAATACTAAGAGTACGAAGTACTGCATTTAGAAATATAATCCACTCCAACCCCTTGAACGCACAAGCATTTGATCGGCACCATCTTTATCACCTGCCCAATGACTCCATGTCTGCCCGCCAGACACATTCTCGAAGCGGCGGAGACCAACAGTTGTGAACGACTTAGAGTCCAAATTGACTCTGCCACTGAAGTCGGCCTCTTTGTAAGTGAGATACATGTCTCCATTGCGCGAAGACAGGTGGACGTTATCAATTTGACGCTTGAAGGCTTTAGAACCAATGTAGAAAATGTCTGTACGTCCTGCACCAGTCGTAGTTTTCAAGGACACGGGTAGCGGATGTTCGGAATCCGAAGGAGCAGTCGGATGGGCACGGACATTGGTAACACCATCACCGCGTTGGGTCGTGATACTGGTGCTGTTGAGAATTGCAACATCACCCACGATCCAACCGCGAATGAGCTCGAGGGCCATGTGTTTGCCGCGAATAGTTTGAGTAGGAAGGATGAGGTTATTCTTATCCATGGCAAACAGCGTGACGAAGAAAGAGTCCAACTCGACATCGGCATCGGGAGCAAATTGGATATGCGTGGGAGCATGCGAGACAACATGAAGCTTTTTGAGGGTCGTGGGGATATACATGACAATGTCAAAGCGCATACACTCGGCTTCGGGGTCTGCGTCGGGAGTAGATATGACCAGACGGCTGTCCCTTACTGAGCCGTCCTTATTGAAGTCAGAGTAGATAACATTGATATACTCGAGCAGCGTCTTGTTACTTGTACGAAGAGTCATTTCGTATTTGACGTCTTTCAAGTCAGGGGCTCCTTGGGCGATTACGAAAGTGCCGACAGCGCTCCCACGCAAGTCGAAGGAGTGGTCACTTTCCGGGCCCACCGGGGCCGTCACAACCACCTTTGTGTTGTTATATACATGGGGAGCAGCGAGGCAACCGAGCGAACTGCTAAAGGCAGGCATGAGCTCTAGACCGGTAGGCGCATCCTATTAGTATGGATCGATAAGCTATTCAAGGAGCGAGTATGGGTCACACATACAGATACAGCCCACATAATAAGCTTGACAGAATTCCAAACGATGATGCCAACGACAACGATACCGAATGCTTTCCAGAAGAGAGAACAACTAAGTAACTGTAAGATAGTCTTTCCTAGATGGACAAGACAGGGCCGTACTCAAGTCCGCAACAGACGCAGCAACCGCTCTTACGCTTCCGCCTGGGTCGCATCTCGGAATCGAGAAGGCCAACGCTCACTTCATCGCCTTCACGATCCATATACGGCGGGGCGGGGTCGAGAGATGTACTCGTTAGAGCGACTCTGCCTTCTTCATCCGACGCGAGAGGGTTATCTGTGCATAGACACTGTCAATAACAAGACGGAAGGAACACCTGAGATATAGAGCGAACAGTATTGATCCCAGTGCTGCTTGAGCTTGAGGGCGGCCATGACACCACCAACCATGGTGAAAAATGAGAGGCCACGATGGGCAGGTCGCTGGCTCATGATGGGGAGAGGGAAAGGGGAAGACCGGGTGAAAGGGTAGAGCACCTACAAGAAAGGGATAAAGTGTTCATCAGAAATCGACATTAGGGGTGGCTCAAAGTTGACGCGTCAGCCGTGCAAGACCGCGCGCCCCGCAATATTGAGAACAGTCACACGTAACGGTGTGAAATTAGGCGCCGGCTTCCTGTGACGTCGCGTGTCTGTCCCCTCCCAACGCTCGGCATGAAAAGACGTTCACGACATGATAGGCTAGTGCATGGCATAGAAATGATGGTATTCTTGTCTACAAACAATAAATGTTTAGATAGAAGTAGTCCCGAGCCCAATAACTCAAGCAAGGGTACCCTGTGTCATCATTTTTAGTTACACATCCACCGGAAATATAGAACGACGCACCATGGGATCCCATGGTGGGAGCACGACCTTATCTCCAGACTCATAGACCTCGACAAGGGCCTTGGGAATGTATGCTTTGGGTGCGACAACCTGATACACAAACCTTTTCCAGGTGAGAAGGGATAGAGATGGAGATTGTGTACTAGCTCACTGCTCAAACCAAGCATCGGTCATGACAAAGTACCCCTTGTCACCATTCGTGTCGCCCCAAGAATTCTCGACTTTGTAGCGGACAGGCTTTCCGCTGTCGTCCAAGTGGACACCCGATATGACCATGGCATGCGTCATGGCAGATTCATTGACCTGGAGGCGCTCAGCTTTGGTTAGACCCAAAGTAATGTCAAATGCAAGCTCGTATCGGAACAGTGCAGGATCCATGATACCGCCGGCCGAGTCTGAAAATTTTCCAACATCACAGCCAAAGAAGACGGGATGACCGGCCTTGATCATCTGCGAGAGAGCCGTGATTTATTTAGCGACACATTACAAGAACAAGACAAGAAATAAAACGACCTTGACCACAACAGCCTTGAGATCTTCAATCTTGGTATTGACATCTGGAACACTAATGAGCCTGGAAACGCGTCGATACAGCGAAACTCACAGAGAACAGGCCGGGCTCCCCAGATGTTTCCAAGTTTGTCGACAGTATAGAGCTTCGTGTACGGATTACGGGGATCGTTGATGAGAGAAAAAGACTCCGAGACGGGATAAGGCTTGGACACAAATGCCTTGGCGAACTCAAGAGGAGTACCGTGCCATTTGCCAAATTTGCCATCGGCGTCGGTGTACTCCCAAGTAAATGTCTCATCTGCAGCAGGAGGAACACCGAGAGTCGCAGTGAGGATGAGATAGATCTCTTTGATAAGATCCTCTTTCTTGGCACGGAGAGTGGAGACAAGGACAGCCTCAGACACACAAGAAGCACGTAATGAAGAAGAGAGACGGCGCAAGACGAGAGCATGCTCGCGAAGTTTGGTCTTGACAAGTTTATTAAGAGGGCCAGAGAGGGACGAGTGGGTAGATTCAGGGAAAATAGCCTGAGGAACCAGACCGTAGCGCTCAACAAGGTTGACGATCATATCCCATTGACCACCATCGCTGACGAGGTCACCGGACAGGTGATTGATGAGACGGTGGTCGATAGCAAGATCAGCATTTTGTATGGAGAGTTCAAGATAGTAGTTGGCCTTGTTGAGTTTATCCCAGAAGAAGAGATAAGACTACATAGCATGTGGTTGTCAGAACATGTGGCTAAAATAGCATCCAGGTGGCTTACTTGAGATAATTGAAAGTCACTAAGCTTCAGAGCCTTCATGATGGAATAACGAAAGACGTTAGTAGAGGCGAATATCCAACAGCGGCCACTGCTCTTCTGGTTAGTGATGGGACCAGTCTTGAAGTCGATAACATTATTGAAGACATGAACATCGGAAGTGCGGGCGTTGCGAGAGGTGAGAGTAGTAGAGATATCGGAGTGTTGGAGGACTGTGCGAGCCAAAACGACCTTGGGGTCACTAGCTGCGTCAGACTCCCAGGAGGCGATGGTGGAGCTTGCGAGGGAGCCGTCGGGGGAGGAGGGTGAGGCGATACGGAGGGAAGTCAGACGGGCAGCGAGGTCTTCGTGCAAGACGCACTTCTCATCGTGCGCGACGTGGATGGAAGGAGGCTGTTGCTTGGAAGGAGTAGACCCCATGGTGATGGTGGATAGAGCTCAAGGAGTACCGAGAGCGGATGTCCATGCATAACCGGGAACGGACCGTTATCTTATTCGGGTCACGAGGTTGCCTTCGGCCATCATGTCGCGTCTCCTTACCCTTCTCGTCGCTCTCCTCGCCGTTGCTGCCGCCTTCTATCAACTCACTCTCAAGCACATTCTCTTAACTGCTGGCCTCTCGCGCAGAGTCGAAGCTCTCGCCAATGACCGTTGCACCTCAGTCCCTGAACTTCAAGCCTGTGAAAGTATTATGGCACTCACCTCATGTTCGCGTCTTCACCTGACCATACAACAGAGATTGTTTTGCACCAACCCACAGGTATATTGTATCTCGCATGCTCTCTTCCATCCAGCAGATCGTCCTGGTCTCCTCCCACGAACCGCCTTGATGCAAAACACGCGTCTTTTGACGACTACGTTGCTACTTACGATCCTGCCTCGAACCGCGTCACTCGCCTCAAATTTTTGAATTTCAACAGCACACGAGGTTTCTCATCTCACGGAATGGACATCGTCCAGTCTTCCACAAACTCTGATGAACTGTTCGTCTATCTCGTCAACCACCGTGCACCCCTTGTCCATCAGTCCGCCCGTGAAGTCGGTGCGGACTCCACTGTCGAAATTTTCAAGACAGTAGTCAACAGCGACTCCCTTATCCACATCCGCACCGTCGAAGACCCTATCATCGTTTGTCCCAACGACCTTGTAGGGTACCCGGACGGACAAAGCTTCTATTTCACCAACGACCACGGTGAAAAAGTCGGCTTTGTGCGTCCCACCCGTCCATGGGTATGTATTTTCTGGGGATCGTAACTCAGTGATGTTACTACAGGTGCGCGAACTTGAATATTTTGGCCGAAAATCGTCTTCCGTTGGGTATTGTCATGCACAGACCGGATGCAGATATGCAATCACCAAGATGCAAGCAAATAACGGGATCGCACGAGCCCCAAATGATACTTTTTATGTCAACTCTCTGGCCGGTACAATCAACATCCTCGAGAGACAGGCAGACAATACGCTTGTCGTAACAGATACCATCCTGACTGGTGAGCATTACTCGAATAGACGCGAGTCCCGATTCCTCGGCCCAACTCAGACCATTTATGCATGTAGATCGAAGCTTGGATAATGCTTCCATAGACTCGAACGGTGCTCTCTGGGTTGCAGGTGAACTTGCTTCTTCACTGATAGCTGGTCAACTTATTCGCTTCTGCCTAGGCTTTCCTAACGCTTTTATTTTTTTGTTCAAGCATTTGCCAAATCCCTCCATACCGGCACCATCTTCCGCATTACGTGTCACTCTAAATACAGGCTCATCTTCTTTTTTCGGAGAGAAGTACAAACTAGATAAGGTATTTTCGAAACCAATACGAAACAAGTTCAGGCCGATATGACGTATAATACAGGTTTTCGAGGACAGCGGAGATATAGTATCAGGTACGACCTCTGTGGTACATGACGCCCAGAGACATCGCCTATTCTTGCATGGTATGTTTTCACTATCAAGATTGCCCGAAAAGGTATTGAAGCTATCCTCCTTGAAAAGGCCCATT